>SDVV010011723.1:0-15738 GCA_016164225.1 Gammarus roeselii | reverse complement strand
CACGCACACACACACACACACACACACACGCACGCACGCACGCACGCACGCACGTACGCACGTATGTACGTACGTGCTCGTTTTGTTTTTATGTATGTATGTACGTACGGACATGCGTACGTACGTACGTACGTACATACATACATAAAAACAAGAAGAGCAGCCATCGGCAAGTACAGCCATCTGGGCAGGCCGCTATCAGGAAGGGCAGCCAACAGGAAGGACAATCAACAGGAAGTGCAATTCACAGAATGGGCAGCTATTAGGTAGAGCAGCCATCGGGAAAACTAGACATCAGGAAGGGCAGACATTAGGAAGGGCAGTCCGCAGAGAGGGCAGTCTTTAGGAAGAGCAACCCTCTGGAAGGACAGCATCATGAAGGGCAATCATCAGGAAGGAACACTTACAGGATGGTAGGTATCAGAAGGAGCAGTCATGACTAAGTGCAACTATTTGAATGGACAGCCCTCAGGGAAGGCAATCCTACGGTAAGGCAACCAAAAGGAAGGGCCACTCACAAGAAGGACCGACATCATGGAGACAGGCATTAGAAGGACAACCAACAGGCAGGGCAGCTATCAGGATTGACAGTCAACAGGATGAGCAGTCATTAGGTGGCCATCTGGAAGGGCAGTCATCAAAAAAGGCATCCATCAGGGAGGGTATCCATCAGGAAGTGTATCCATTACGAAGTGTATCCATCAGGAAGGGCAGCCGTTAGAAATGGTAGCGAGAAAGAAATAAAGTCAACAAAAGGGCAGCCATCAAGAAGAGAAAAGTTTTAACATATGAAGATGTTTCACTATCCTGGTTTAATTGGCAAATGTTCGCTTTATTGGGTTCTGAACAGAGATAGATAATTGAGCACAATAATATTGATATTTAATAAGCCGATGGGATGGTCAACCTATTGATATATAAAGCCATCAAGAGGGTTGGGCTTGCTCATGAGTGGCCTTCAGGACAGCTCTCAAACTCAGATGGAGTATCCACGGCTGCCCCAAAAAATTTGAGAAGAAGAACGAAAAACATAAAAAATGAAGCGGAACAACATCCGTATTTATCATTTAAAACGATGGGTATTTGCTAGAGGGAGGATCCACTATTAGTAAGATCTACATTTATCTTAATAATTGTAGGGAAGAATCCAAAACAGATGGAAAAAATAGGGCAACGAATAATGCTTGATACGTGAATTGAAATATTTGAATAAGAAATTCGAAAACAAATAAAACATAATTGGAAGCATAATAAATTGTAGGAAATTATAAAAATTTACCTGGGCTACATAGTATTGCCTGAGCCATAGATTCAAATATTTAGTGGGCAAGCGATATGTGCTTGATGGAAGTCTAGCTTAGCGATGCACACATAGTCATCATAATTTGAATATCGATGAGCAATTTACAGGATCAAGTATTTTTATGATAATGTAATGAAATAAAAATAAGTGTCTGTTTTAATTTCAAACAAAATTAGATGAGGTCACATCCTAATCCAAATGTTAGTAATGGCATGCATCCTGATTTTCACCTTAAGATCATTGCTACTCTATTTATGGTCGTATATTATTTTGTATTAAAAAATATCAATTACCATAACATCGCTTTTGGATTGGTTTATGTTCAAGGCCCAAATCATGTCCACACAAATGCGGGAATCATATGGGCCACTAGCTGATATTTCTGGAACTTGCACATGAACACACTGCATATTATTAGCATAAATCCTGAACTACTCTTCATACACACATGTAGCTTGTGGGTGAATCCCTAGCACCTATCCCACAGAAACTACAAGTAACAGCTAATTTTTAGTTTCCTTATGGTAACTATTAATTAGATAATTTACCTCAAGCATAGTTTTCGCTGAAGCAGATGCATCTACTGTCTACAAATTTAATCAAATTTCGAAATTAAGTGATTATTGACAAGAGATGTGCCACTACTAATTGTGGAGATCGCTACAGAGTATAAGTTACGAAGGTCGATATTTATTATCAACTGCAATCTGTTAACGTGGACCACATTTCGCACCATCGTAAGTAGGGTTTTAATTCATATCCGTGAAATAGAGTCCACTTAATACCACGTCCGTAATTTTAAGGCTTATAATGATCAGTATTTTAGTAGAGGTACAAATAGTAATTACCGTGTGAAGAAAAGAACGCAAATGAACCTTTGACTATCTAAGATGAAAGCCAGTCGGGAGTAGACTGTTGCTGGCCTACACGCTGAGCGGCCTATTGCGTGGTGTCACTAGGTGGTAGTAATTCATATTGAGTATGGCACAGTTATAAGTGGATTTGTCGTGCAATTACAGTTGTTCAATAATATTTGAAATCCGTTTTGCCCATTATTAACAAAATTAGATGATTATGAAGTTCCACTTGATAGCCAGAGAAATATTTTTCTTAGGAATTAAGCGTTGGGTTGTTGGGTTAACATTATTCTCTTCGGTCCGGCAAAGACGTGAGGCCCATGGAAGCAATGACTCAAAAGTTACAATTTATATCACTAGGTTCCATGGATGCAACATATCAAAATGTTGCTGACAGATCATGAAACCTGAACACTCACTGAACAGCAACGCTATCAAAGTTCTGACCAGCAGTGCTCATCTAAGGCTGCTAGTAACATATCGGCATGTTGCATACAACGACTTGCGGTATAATACCTACCTTTATGAATGAAAACACTAACATTAGCATCCTAAACTGGGATGTCTAACGTGCATATTGAAATCATTTACAGCTATGGACAGTTTACGGGAGTAAACGTTTTCATCTATTTGATATGTGCCGAGAATGCGTTACCACACGACGGGAGATCGGACGACTTCGAATACTTGTCATACTCAGCGCTCTCCTCCAAGCCAGTAGGCCGCTTCTGGTAGCGCGCGTAGGACGGCTTGCGACTAGCGCATTCAGTATTATAACGTATGCTATGATGGAAACTTTGTACTCTTTCTACATTTAGGATAATTGTTGCCTTAAGTGCGTTGCTAAAACATGAGCCTTGGCCGGTCTTGTGACCGTTAATTGTGTTTTTAAAGTTTACCAATGCGGTCACCTTGACAAGTTCTGATGATGAACTAATCATTATAACTGTGAAGCAAGACACTGAATCTGATTGCGTTGTCTCGAATTAGTTTGCGTGGCGGTAGAAAAGCAGAGAAGTTAAACCTCTCGTTCATATCCCAGCTGAAGAAATAATTACAGATCAACGTTGGAACTAAACTACCAGGATAAACATACTCATTTTGAAAAAAAAAGGAAAACTAGTTCGGTCATGAGAAGCGTTCATGACACATTTAAGTGTCAAATCATTCTGATTTTTATAGAAAATGGAGCGATAAACCAAATGAAAGTCAAACAATACTGTTTGCTGTCCTAGCCAGCACGGGCTTCGTTGTTGCAACTGTTAAGGTGACTGTTTTGAACGATAACGACTGTCTCACTCATGTTTGCGACATTGACCACCATTTTCCAATCTGTCTCCTATCTACATTCAAGCAAAAGGAATCTCCGTGGTAATAAAATGGCGCGCTACATTTCCGTAGACTGGAGAACTGCTGGTGCTTTTTACCACCGAGTAACGGATCTATGTCATTGATTGAGGTCTTGAAGATGCGTTACGAGGAAATTGTTTACCTTTTGAATTCGGTTGCATCGACACGATGCCCAGGTCGTCATCTAAAGCAGCATTGGTAGAGGATAAAAGGACTTAACCATTTTCCCTTTCATAACCAACTCTCAAGAATGGTTCAGTCAACCACGATCCTAAATATGGTTTAAACTTTTTGACACATTTATTGATGGCTTGACTTTGAAAATGACTTTGTCAGTAGACAATGACAGTTAGCAGTTGGTTTTGATCAGGGCAGTAGAACATGGATTATTTTCATGGTTACCGAGACATTTGAGAATTGTTTTTTCAAGTCTTCACACCTCTTTGCGTTTGTTAACAATTCAATAACACTTGCGTATGGCATTTGTCTAATGTCATCAAAAGATGCTTCCCTAGACGGACAGTATAACTTGTTTGATGTCTATCTTCACTCTGCTTTGCCTACCAGCAAATACTAATAGAATCGAAACGCTAACAGTCCGTTATCAGCGAATTTTCAATCAACACTCCTGCAATTGCCCCAACTGACACTTCCATTTTACGGATCGGAAACTTGAAAGTGTGTCGTTTTGATCTACTGTTCACAGCTGGTGACATTTTGAGTGCCTATGATTGGTAGTCTCCACAGAGAGATTTTTTACATGCGCAATTCCAATTCCGATTTGATTTTGGTTGACTTTGTCAAATCAGTACTCGATATTCAAATGCAATTATGGGACCACTAAATTGATAAGAAAACAAAACTCAACAACAGTACGTGGCGTCTCCTCCTCTTGTTTCTTACAACGATGCCTTTAGCGTTCCATGCCGACGTGGATGGCGAAATCACCCTTTATTTTATTTCCAGCACGTTCTAGATTCTACCATTTACTTCCGCCATTCGTGAATGCGGCACAAGATATCGGTTTAATACTCACCACATACATATGGTTGGGTGTTATTATTTGAGGCCCCCATAAAATCGTGTAGCCCAGTGGATAGTCTGAGCTATCAACCACGTCTCGTAATTAATGTATCGATGAAATCGGTCACGCGGGCACGCGCGTTTGTCGCTGCAGGGACTAAGTCAATTTCCCCTACTGAGATGGGTGTTAGTTTGATAGCTTCGGGCAACCTGTCATATGTTTCAGTATACTTTGACACCTTCAACTCCGCTGGTTGCCAGAGTGCATTGGTTTCGTTGTTTTCTGATTCAGTCACCTAACGACAGCCCTGCTCAGCGATTTGACAGCGATTTAAGCCGTTCATGTCGCTGACTTTCATGCCCCATGGCGCAGTCCAATCGTCGATAACACATGCAACATTACAAACGAGAGAGTAGTCCCAATTAGTTTTATTAACGTGTCTGCCTGTCAGTCTGTCATTCATGAGAAGTTACAGCTTAACTATTCAGTAGCTTACTCTGAACAATAATACGTGTTCTGCGTCTGTCTCCGGCAATCCACCGACCGTCCTTCCGTTAACGATTTGCGTTCACGGAACATGGATTATTATTGTGGTTAACGAAACATTGGAGAATTGCTTTTGTAAGTATTCACACCTCTTTGCGTTTGTTAACGATCCAATAACACTTGCGTATGACATTTGTCTAATGTCATCAATAGTTGCTACCTCCGACGGTCTTGCTAACAACATACACACCGGACAATCTGCGTTCACCTACTTTCTAGTGCAACAGATTGCACTCATCCAGACGCCTCATCCACCTCCGTAAGATCCTGAAGGTAATTCCTCCTTCTACACAAGCCTACTCTCGATCTACCATGTCTGATTGTTAAATGAAACAAAACCCCTAGTTGATCAGACACCTTGTCCATTCCCAGCCACTTGACGAGCATTAGGGAATACAGGGTTATAAAAAACGTTCATTCATGCACAGATGGTCTGTTCTTCGCTTGAAACAATAAATGTATACATAGTAAATCTAAAATAGGTGACATGACAGACTTAGAACTTGTAACTAAGTAGTTGGAGCTATGTGGGAGCGGTAGGGAGCCATTTTACTATCCTAGCTGGACATACGAACACGACTATTGCCTAAACATGTCATGACGAGAGAGCATTAAGGGTAAGTTTTAATGTACACTGTAAATATGCACTGTATCCTGTTGATATAAGGTGTGACGATTTGACAAGGGGATCATTTATACACGATTTGTTAGAGTGACAATTGCTAATTCAGCAGTAAGTACTGCGGCTAATTTATCGGGTAGCAAAGAATGCGACGATATGAGCGGGTTTATGCAAGACAGACAGACGGTCACTGACAAAAAAAACAGAGAAAATATCATTATTTTAATATAAAATCAACTTAAAAAGGTTTCTTCGTACACGAGTTGTGTGTTATTCTTGAGGAGCGTTGAGCTCCCTAACGAGTCACGACGAAAGAGCTATCAAGGTAGGTTTGAGGTGCACAATAAGTATGCATTATATCCTAATGAGATAAGGGGTTGCTATTTGACTTTGGTATCTTTTGCATAGTAATTAGTATGAATTCTATAGTTCAAACCCAGAGCCCAATTATTTGAACAGCAAAGACTTTAACGGTATAGATGGGTCTATGTGAGTTAGAGAACCACTGGCATAACAAACCACCAAGAAATAAATATATTTACATTTGTATGCATTCATACACAAACCGGTGTGATCATTTTTGTGGCACGGTAACAGAGTGCATACCTATACACGGAGGCACATATATATCTAGATTACGTATAAACAGTGCATACATATGCACAAATACACGTAGAATGCCTATTGAACAATAAAATAAATAAATATGCGCAATTAGTCTGGAGTGCGTATAATGATAGGCGGGACCATCAGGTCGGATTAGGTGACAGTCTTCATTCATATCATCCGCCAAGTACAAGTGTCAAAGGGTCTTGGTGTGTGGATGGGCCTATGTGAGTTGGAGAGCTCATATACAGATGGAATTGGTATTATTGTACCTCCACAAGTCTATACTTACGGATGACACATTTAGGATTCATGTGAGGATAGCTATACATATTTGAAGTACATTTGATGATGGGTGCGAAAATTAAAAATACAAATGATGATGGGTCAGGACCAAATGGCGTTCATCACATCGTGTAACCGAGTGAGTGAACTTGTGAGTGACCGGTAGCGAACATCTAACTTTTAGCTGAGCATGTGTATCAACTTACCCGAAAGATGACGAGAAACCAGAGAAATAGCCAAGTATATTTAAATAACATAATAAATAGGCGGTCCATCCTGCTGACACATAGCATTGCGATCAGACATTATGTTTTTATGACGTAATTGGTTGATATTTGCTTGATACATTGGGAGGCAAAGGTGGTCTGGTTATATGTGTGTGCGAGTTAGAGGGTCTCTGCCATACATACATGTGTGATCCGGGCAGGGCATATTTAAAGCGGCGCTGTGCGAGGAGATCCCTGTCTTTATACGTGACGTTTAATTACACGCTTTGCGGGAATACGAAAGTAGTGATAATGAATCTCATTGTATCTTTCACTATCGGGGATAAAACAGGGTCGTGTTAACAGGGTGATAGTGTTGATGCTCTGAAGGAGCTAGAAAATATAGTTTTACGTTGCCAGTTCCGTGTTAATCGTCAATTGTTTGACTCTGCCTGCACCTGCCTGCGGGCAAGCAATGAGTGGTACATTTCTGATGGAAAGAAGATACGATTGCGCATTCCCGAATGTCAGCTGGTAGCTTGATGAAACTCTTTGGACCTGAAATCGTGAAAGCTTTGGCCCCAATCTCTGTTCATCTGAACTCGGTGCCAATTATATTTTCATTCCGTGTTGATTGTTGATGGGCCGCTTTTCGAGTTGTCAACACAACACCGTTTGAAACGGAATGCTTGTTCTAAATTTTAAAAACTCGTAGTGCTTTGCTCAGCTCTAGTCGTTCCTGGATGTTCAGCTACCCGATTTTTTTTTTATTGGTGTAACGTGGTCACTCTTTCTGAAGTTCCAATCATGAGCTACTTTAGCGGTGAAGTTTATGCTACGTTGAATGTCTGAGAGTAATAGTTTCGTGTACTTTCCCCATATGGTAGGGCAGTAGTTTAAATGTGAAAGAATCAGAGCATTGATTACGAGAAGTCTGGACTCGAAGTCGAGTTGTTTCTTTGTTCGACTAAGAAACATGTGTGTACCATTCAGTTTGGAACAGAGCTTATCAACATGATTTCCAAAGGTCATATTGGGATCAAACCCCACTCTCAGGCTTTTGACTTTGATGTCAAGAGGTATTTTGGCGCCAATACAATCAACTTCAAAATTTTCGGCAACTCTCCGTGTATTTGCTTTGGATCCCAAGATACTGCCCTGTGTTTTACTTGTATTAACTGGAATCCCATTTGAGGAATACCAGTTCTTTATGGGGTTCAGCGCTGTTTCTGCATCCGTCTTCAGCTTTTCTAATTTGTTTGCTGGTCTAACGAACAACAATTGAACATCGCCTGCGTATAATGTCATTCTGGCGTTGTCGAGGGGTTTCCACAGCTTGTGGCCAATGTTACCCCAAATTTAAAAAAAAGAGGACAAAGAGTGTCCCGGAAATTACCATCCAATCTGTCTCACCTCAGCCATTGTCAAACTGATGGAAAGGTCGATAACGGATAAATTTACAGAATGCTAAGCAGGAAACAAATTGATTGGCAACTCTCAGAATGGCTTTAGACACAACCGTTCCTGTCCTACGAACCTGCAACTTTTTTCCAAGAATATAATTTAAATCCACGACAAAAAATCTCCAATAGATATCATTTACCTTGACTTTCAAAAGGCCTTTGATAAAGTACTCCGCAAGAGCCTAGTTAGTAAATTGCACAACATCGGTATTCGAGGCGAGCTTAACGAGTGGATAAAATGCTTGCTTATGGACAGACGCCAGCGGGTTGTACTTAACGGAGCTTCCTCCTCCTGGGGTAATGTTACCAGCGGCGTGCCTCAGCACTACGTTATAGGTCCGGTTCTCTTATAAAATTCATTAACGATCTCGATAGCAACGATCTCGATAGCATTAACAAGTTTGCAGACGATACTTAGATAGGAGGAAAAGTGCAAACCTAACGAGAGTGCCAGCAGATCCAGCTGGACTTGAACAAAATTGTTGATTGGTCAGAAAATTGGCGGTTGAAACTTAATGTAGACCAATGTAAAGTTATGCACATGGGTCCTCTTAGCATCAAGCACGAATATTCAATGACCGGAAAGAAACTCATTCCTGTCGCCGAAGAGAGAGATTTAGGTGTCATCATTAGTAATGACTTAAAACGTAGCAAGCAATGTAACGATGCTGCCAAGAAAGGAAACCAAATGCTAGGTATGATGTCTCGCACTATCTCGTTCAAAAAAAAATCACAGTATGCTCATGCTATACAATGCATTTGTTAGACCGCATCTCAAGTATACCGCCTAATTCTGGTCTATATGTCTTAGAAAATACTTTATTAAATTGAAGAAAGTTTAACGTAGAGCTACCAAACTCATCCCCTCGCTGCGGAATAAATCGTACGAAGACAGGCTACGTTAACTCAATCTTTATTCGCTAGAGAAACGCCGAGTCAGAAGCTACATGATCGAAGTGTGGAAGACTATGACAGGTAATTAAAACGTCGACCGAGCGAACCATTTCACTCAAGATACGAACGGAGTGACTAGGAACAACGGGTTCGAAATCAATGGGAGACGTTTATCTCTCGACATCATGCGCAATTTCTTCACGTATAGAGTTGTCGAAGAATGGAACAAACTTCCAGCGGAGGTGGTTAACAGTAATACAATCGAAATATTAAAGTCGCGTTACAAAATAAAAACGTTATACAAACAGAAATGGCACATAAAGCTCTCTTAGACGTTCTACTTCAGAACTAACCTCCTGCTATCAAAACGCAACCATGTTTTCGCCAATAGGCCTGTTGTTGTCTTCCTATGCTTGAAAACACTTGGAAACATATAACATCTCGATGGAATGATATGTGGCAACATAGGGACAAAAATAGCTTCCAGTCCAACCCTCGGTCTGAAAATGGGAAACCAAGTTCTCAAGCGTCTTGGAACCACGCCACTTTGCCAGTTAGTCACGGTGGTCTCGGGTTCAGAACAGCAGGAGATGTTGACCTACCAGCCTTCGTATCGTCGATACATTCTGTGAGTGACTTAGTCGAAGGCGTTCTTTCCGATGTGAACAACGTGGCTGACACAGAGGAGCTGCAGGGTGCCGTCAGGATGGGGGAGAAGAGGTGGTGATCCCCTGAACTTGGGGAGACTGGACATGAGTAAGCAGAAAATATGGAACTTACCTTTGTAAGAGGTTACACTGGACGGTTTGCTTGCTGTTGCGGTGAGAGCACTCCTCCTCGCTTCCTCCAGCAGAGAGAGCGGTCTCTGGATGCATGCAGTCCCTGCCATCATTGTGGACTCAACTAGATCCAGAGACACTGCGCATTGCCGTTATTGTGAAGGTGGGATCTAAAATCTGCCAACAGCATCCGTGTCGCTGTGGTCAGAGAATGGACGAGATGGAACTGCATGGACTATCATGTAGGTACAGTGCCGGTCGCTTTTCCAGACCCTCTGCGTTGAACGACATCTTCAGAAGATCTTTGCAGAGAGTGGGACTACCATCGGTGCTGGAACCTCTGGGTTTGGATAGAAGTGATGGTAAGAGACACAGCATCACAGTTTTTCTTTTCAAGAATAGTTAGAGTTTATGTTGGGAGTGTACTTGTGTGAACACTTATGCAAAAACGCATTTGATAGGTTCTGCAATTTTAGCTGTTTCTGCAGCTAGAGAGACAGAGACATATAAGTGCTGGAAGTATGGCGCTTTGACCCGACAGTTCCACTTTGAGTTAATAGCCTTGGAGACGACAGGGGTGTATGGCGAGTCAACTGGGCGAATTGTGAAGGGGATCGGAGGTAGATTGGTGGAGGCAACTGGAGATTCACGAGAATTTCTATGGTTCCAGCAGCAGTTGGGTTTGACCCTACAGAGAGGCCACGCATTCAGCATCCTATCAGCAGGTCTGGAGGCCGGGAAGAGGTTTTAGTGGGTCGGAGAGCACCACGTCTGGGTGATCATATCCAACTCCACACTTCGTTCCATATAGAAATTTCCTCTCACCGAAGATTATCTATTTTAATTTAAATGAGTTTTATCCAACGAATTCAAATTCTAACATCTAATTTAATATGCACTGTCTGTCAAATAAACAGCCATGGAGGTTTGAGAAAGAAAAAAATGTCAAATAGAAGGGACCTAGTGTTCATCAACCGCTTGTGCACGGGACACACGTGGATACCTCTCAACCACTTAATGGATGTAGACATAGGACCGGACGCGCCACCATGACCCTGTCGCATCTGGGGACAATCAGAGTAAAACACTTACTGATGGATTGCTCGACGAGCCTTCTTAAATCCCCCGTGCACCCTACGAAGCTAGTTTCTGACCTAACCTAGCGGAAAAAGCTAATCGCTTTCGAAAAACATAGCGGACTATACGAAGCAGTCTAAACCCCAAACATCTGTGCAAGCGAGGTGGTCTCTCCTCTCCTCAACGCACAGAGACAACAATACGTTGACGTAGATACGCTTTTCCTTCTTCGGTTCCTGCACGCCCCAACATGCGTTTACACCACAATCGAAACCTGTATTTAATTTAACCCTGACAAGGTCAATCTTTGCGCACACGAGGGTGTGCGAACCTACCAGAATCAATGATGTTTATGACTCGCGTTGAGGCTTCGGTGGCAATGGGGCGCAAATCAAATCAAATTCTCTCGTGAAGATCATCGCTACCACTTCTGTCTCTGCAATACCTACCTCCTAGGCTACTGTATTGTTGCTTGGTAACACTTCGAATAATGCCCCCACTACCCACACAATACATCTCTCTACTGTCACACGATCTACCGTCGAATCTCGAACTATTCACACGTTTCGTTCAGCTAAGTGCGTAGTATTTGTTATTCATCTGACTGTTCTCATAGGCGTCACTCTTGCCCGGCACTGTCGATATTTCTCGCAACGTCTTCTTGTATATCATCTCAGACACTCGTGGCGCCATTAAACCGTAAAAGTCACTCATGAAAGTCACTCATGATGGTTCTTCTTCTTTAAAATGCTATTGACTTAGTTTAGCGAGAGTACTACCATTGGATCTCAAACCGTCTCTGTCGATGTGGAACATTTTTCAGTACACACATTATAAATTAATTTAAAACACACATGACAGCGAAATACACCGTAATTCTGTTTTGAACATGGTTAACAACTATAGCAACCACTCATTCGTCCGAATAAACCGTAATCCTGCATGAAAAGATTTCTCATACATAAACAAAAAATGCAAAGTATTAAATGGATTCGTAAACGCTAACCTTCTAATTACGAACAAGTGACACCACTCTTTCCTTTTTTGAGGGTTAAATGACATTTTAGCGCTCGCCCACCCCATAAGTTACGTAGTTACGTAGGAACGTCTTACGTAGCGTATCCAGGTTGAGTGATGCGCACAATCTCGGGGTCCGAAGCGTTGTTTGTCCAACAGGTTGCGCCGTGAGCGCTGTCCTTGTTTGCTGTCATGATAAACTGGTAGGGTTGATGGCACCCGAGCGGAGTAACAGGTGTATTGTATGTATACGCCGCAAGAGTATGCCGAGCACTCGAGTTGAGAAGTATGTCACTGCGTATACATGAGTGTTATTAATAGGAACTCTATTGCTGCGGGGGTGTATGAGTAATTTTAGATATAAGTTGATCTGCAGTAGACGAAGCTCAGCTGGTCAACGGTATTTATGTGAAGCATGATAACAATACATTCGACGTTTCTTCACAGCTATAATTCTAGTCAAAATTATGTAAAACTCGATGTCACTGTTCATTCGCACTTGTAATACAAGGCACAGGGAATATCTGTGAAGTGTAGCTGTATTAAAGACGCGGTCGCCGTCTTCATAATCATTAGTTTAGACGACGGGACTGATATCAATGGGTGCAGTGAGCGACGGTAGGTGCGGCGCGGTGGAGAAGCAGTGCAAGTGAGGACAAAGAGAAGTTCAGCGTCTGCCGAGTTCTGTCATAGTATACATGGTTTCCATTGATGTGACAGACACATCCGGTTACTTTTGTATTAACCGAGCATACCAGGACAGCTCTACGCTCTGTTCAGTCTATTCGTGCAGTGCGATTCACTCTTCTGGTAAGAAACCGAACCACAAAATCCAGACTACTTATGTCACAATAATATATAAGGGGACTTACTATTTGGGAATATTGTTATAGGTACAGTGATAAATTTATGCAAGGATTGACAATACGTATTGTCCCGGTACAGAGCAAACATCAGAAAGAGCAGTCATCAGGATGAGCAGTCATTATTATTGTTATTATTAGATCATTTATTTCCATTGTCTGGCAATTGATTTTCAATTTTTAGGAAATAAATAAATTCTTTAACATATGACAAGAAACTTCATTATGAACTACGCTACTTGAATTAACGAAAACGAGAGTTCAATTTGAATTCGTCACAGCTCATCTCTAGGGGCCGCCGTTCCGGATTATATGAAGCGAAATATTATTTACAATAGTATCATCTGTTGCACTTATAGAAAATGTATATTTTGACAAAATAATTCCGACTACATAGCGTTGGGAGAACCAGTGACACGCGGGATTGAAAAATAAGATATACTTGCGGTGGATAAATAACAAAATACATGGGTGGGGAAAATAACAAGTACATGGGGTGGGAAATCACGCATGCATGGGGTTAGAGTCCCGAGAACATGTGGTTGGGACATCAAAATGGGCTAACATATTGTAATGTGTAGTCTAAATTATTGTACGATGACAAGGATGTGGATGGACGACATGAATTATACAGAAAATATAAATACAATATAGAGTCGAGAAATCGAAAAGGGCTAACATATTGTAAATAAGGGTCTAAACCATTATATTATTAATGGAGGGGTGAATAGGCCACATAAGTTATAAGAAAAAATTATACATATATTACATACCAAACAACTGAATATACAATATACACACTTCAAGCCCGCTAGGAAATTATTTAATGATTGACAATCAGAATAATACAATGCTGGAGTACACAAGTAGGATTAATACACTTCTGTTATAGAAGACAAAGCAAAATATTAGCTTATAAGGCAATGATTGTATCATCAGAAATGGTACGGTAATTGTTAGAATTAATTCAACGTATTATATTAATATCGAGTTAACCTTTGTCAAAGTTAGAAGCTGCCTATCGTTCCTGAAAAATACTGAGTTCATATTTTAATTATATTAAAATGACTGGAACAATTCAAACATAGAAATAGACGAAACGCTAGTTAACACTTATGGTAATTGGCAAAGACAATTGTGATCGGTAGCAACATAGAAAACATATGTATCGTCGGAGTAAAAACGATTAGATTGTGTCTCAATGTTGAGAGTTATGGTGGTGGTGTTTTCGGACATGCTCAAAAACAGAATGCATTTTCTGGTTGCTGGAATTATGCATTAAGCTTGTGTTTGTGGGCAAAGTTACGGTTTTGAATTGATCGGCCAATAGATGTTCATTGAGCCTATTCTTGAAGGACGTTGGATTCAAGATTCTTGAGGCTTGTTGGGAGGTTGTTCCAGGACTTAGGTCCAGTGATCGAAAAAGTTCGATAGGCAGTATCTGTTTTACGGTTTTCACCGTACAGAGTATCATTATTTCTTGTGAATCGATTGTTCATGTCACCTCGAGAATATGCGTGCCTTTGGCTGCCGGGTGAATGTTTTTCATGGAGATCTTTATGAATTCTGATCGACTCATGGAGTGACAGTTTGTTGTTGATATTGAGCCACTGTAATTTATCGAGGAGAGGACTTACGTGGTCTCGTTTTGTGTGGTTACCATCGCATGTTATTCTTGTCGCAAAGTTTATACAACGTTGCTCATTCTCTCTTTGAGTTTTGGTTCATTTCTTCCAAATTGAAAGACAAAAGATAATGTGAGAAAATACTAAAGCGTGGACAATCAGTAATCTTGATTTGAAATCTAATTCTGTTTTGCAGAGTTTGGGAACAAACGTGTTCCATTCAACTTGAAACACAGAGTACTTACGTGGTGTTTGAAGGAAAGATCGGGATCAAACCATACTCACAGACTTATAACTTTATCTACAACAAATATGTCCGATTTGCCTATTTTGATAGAGGAATTTACTGGAGCTGCTTTTCTTTTCGAGTTCGAGCCGAACAAGATGCATTTTGTTTCTTCAGAGTTGAGCAAGAGTCAATTTTTATCATACCAAGATTTCAGATTAGTTACGGTTGTCTCAGCGTCGGCTTTCAGCGCATTCAGATCTGACGGTTTTCGTGAAAGCAATATTTGAACATCATCGGTGTACAATACCATTTTCGCTTGATTTTTGGTATTTTACAGTCGATGTCATTTACAATAACCAGGAACAACAAAGGGCCAAGTATCGAACCTTGAGAGACCCCAAAGGCAACTGTGGCCGAATTCTACTGATTGTTTATCTGATTGTTGCCGATTCATCAGATAACTTTCGAACCAAGTAGGGTCTATACCGATGTTCCGGAGTTTGCCAAAAATAATTGTATGGCTTACACTGCCGAATGCTTTCGATGCCGAATGCTTTCGAATACCAGCAGAGATATCTGCCCCTCATCAAAGTTTTTGTACAGATCTTCAGTGATGCTCATAAGTGCGTCTTCTGTTGACAATTTTCGGCGATAAGCATGTTGGCAGTCATTGAACAGCTTGTTTGATTCGAGGTAATCAGTCAATTGGATAGATATTCCCTTTTCTAGAATCTTGGATAGGACAGGCAGAAGACTGATCGATGTAAAGTTGGATGGTTCATCCATGTCCCCATATATATGAATTGCTTTTATGATTGCATGCTTCCAGATCTCTTTAAAAGTTTCACTTGCTATGGAAGTAGTTAGATGTGGCGCAAAACGCAATTTTGTCCAGTCTACGGGAATTTGCACATAACATTTCACATTTCACCGGGGTAGGACGCGATGCATGCACCTTGACTCACCGAGCGTACGGGGGTGCGCGCAGAAAC
>SDVV010011722.1:0-15738 GCA_016164225.1 Gammarus roeselii | reverse complement strand
TATATATATATGTGTGTGTTTGATTTACATAGAAACATTTATGTCGGTTTTAAATATTAGAGTCGCTTGCAGTACGTTTCAATGCACATTTTTAATGCGTATTTAGGTGGGCAATGCGACAAGTTTTAAATTTTAATTTACATATTTTATTCAAATAAGAGCTTATAAGAATTTTACATTGTATGAACATTTACAGGATAAAACATGTTGATGTGGATGTGCTTTCATCTTTCTATTTTTTAGCGACTGCCCTAATATGTACGTAGCCCTATCGAGCTGAAATCTATATTTTTTATTGAATCCCCGCGTATGTATATATATTTTCAGAGTTTCGTCAAGACACAATGTTAATAAACAAATAGCTGCAGATACGTTCACGTATTTTTCAGATGATTTTTTCTGTAGACAATTTAACAAGATTTATTTATACATATTTATTTACTTGTTCATCATATATACTAATTCGATTCAATTTCATTCGTGTTATTTTCTGCGATTTTTTTTCATCAGTACTCATAGCGCTTCGTTGAACTTACTCCAGCAGTAACTCCTCCCATCGTTTTCTTTGTTATCAGACATTGAGAAATCCGTAAAACAAATAGGTGACTGTTACAATCCTTGAATACTAGTTTCGATATGTAAATTTCTGGTGGGGTGTGGTTGAGGACACCCCTAGGCAAAATTTTGGATGCGCTCCTGGAAAATTAGGTAAGTTTGCTCCTATCTGTTCTTCGTCTTATCAGTAATTTCCGTGGCATGAACATGTTATAACCTGTAAATGTTCATAACGTTCATCATTTCACGCAAACTGCACTCATATGGTAGTATTTCTGCCACACGCACTGCTTATTTGTCCATCACTGTCCCCAAGCGACCGCAATAGCTCGATTTATATACGTCAGTGTCATTTAGCGACTGGCCTAAGAGCGAGATCGCATCTGTACCGGTTACCTTAGCAAATTATCCACGTCTCATTTAGATCCTATTCTGAAGATCTGAGGTGCAGATACATTCGGAGATTGATGGTGCGCAAACATAAATAACTTCGTATTTGTTTCACGGTCTTATTTAACATGAGCATTTACGGTTTGGCTACCCTTAGCAGCTGGTTTGTGGGCTCGGACATGCCAGCAACATACTGTAACACGTTGGCTGCAAGCAAATGATCTCACTCGGGTAATAGTTGGCTGTTTCGCTTTTCAGTGGTACCAGCAGTCATTTATTTGATTCTGAGTACAGAGGATGATTTTTCGGGTTATGTGTAGGAAGTCCATGTTTTCAGCCAGGGGAACTGGCCGCTTTTTACGCCTCAATGTCCACGCGCGCACACGTGCATGTGCGCATGCGTGCGTTGTCACCGTAGCATGGTTTCAGTGTGTTACAAAAGAAGCTGTAGACTTGTGCTTAAGCTTCTGTTTGGACCTGATAAAATATATATCTACGATAGCTTAGGTAGCTGTGTAAAACTTCAATTTGCTTAATATCTATCACATTTTCAACGTAAGGCATGAGGCGTTGTAGTGCATTTCGATGCATGGCATGTTGCATATCTGCAATTTCTTCATCGTAGAAGGGATGATTCTGGGGTACTTGGATAAGTCCATATATTCAGACAGAGACACGATTAGCGCATTTCCCGCCTCAATATTGGGCCATAACTTTAAACTGAACTAATATATATCACATTTTCAACGTAAGGCAACAGGTGTTGTATTGCAACTTCGTTGCATATCATGATGCATATATGCATTTCAATGCTAATTATTCGATTTGAATTTAGGATATTGCAAACAAAGATTTATTGTATATATTATTTATTGATAATAAATTTTGTCACATTTATCATTTATACGAAAACGTAACTATCACTCCGAAAATCGACATGAGTATCTTGACGAAACATAAGTAACGACTTCGACCTCCCCTCATGTGTTATCTTGATCCTTGGTATCAGTGCCACTCTGTGGATTCTTTATCAATGATGTGCATTTTATATTACTCACCTGAAGCTGTCGACTCGTCATGTCAGTGTAGTATTTATCATGTGGGTGTGGTTTATTCTTTGATCTATTGGGTTCTAGACTAGACTAGACTAGATAAACGGCGATCTTTGGGAGAAGTGTATGCAACACTTGCAATCCTATCATTGTAACCAAAACTTCATTTTATAGTCTTCAGCGAGCTTTTTCTCGACGCTAGCTTCTTAACTACTGGTACATGTTTATGACATCGAATCGTTTCAGGTTTTTTCTTACTATTGCCCACATTACCACTTATTATATACCTGCAGATTTCCGAAACATACCTAATTCTCCTAGCACTCAAACGTTTGAGACATGATTCTCTCTCCTCATGTTTCATTACCAAATAATTCTGTAGCAAAGTCAGTTATACATTTGATTTTATTATGCAATTTTTCACTTCTTATACTTGATACCCCTTTCATTACCCTATTTGATAATTCGGTTTACTTCAACTTTAGCAGGTTTTTCTTCACGTGACATCTCCTCGATATCACTACCCATTTTGGTTTTGGTTTGGGTCTTTCTCCCACCATATCGATTTAGCTATTTTTACCCAATCTTCATACATTCTAAGCTTGAGTGTTAGAGGCACCATACTTTCTTTTACGCTCGCACCATATTAAGCACTGTCTATCTCATTCCTTTGGAAACTCAGGTCCGGTTTATTATGTTCTATCAATACGCCCATTGCATCCTTAGAGCTTGTATTTCCTCGTTCATTTTTAAGATTAGCATATTCAAGATAGTGGTGTCCTTTGAGATGGCGTCAAAACCCGAATGTGTAGCTTGATTTGCTTAATTTCATCTCCGCACTGCAAATAACACATACCTTCGTGTTCTTCTTTTTGTTAAAATACTTCCATATCAAACTGGGCAACATCCGTCTTCCCGAAAGCGGACCGCTATCTGAAGGAGTACAGATATGAGTCCAATTTATACATACAGGATCGTTAGCGTCACTGCGTTGGCACATGTATTGGCACCATGTAGGCATTTACACACATTTTTGTGCAAAAGGGTTACCAAACATTGACAGGTGCATTAATACCTACTCAACCTTACTTAACTCAAACTATAAAACAACATCCCTTGCTGTGATATAAGATATTTAATGTGGATCATCTTCACGGTATGTTATGTTAAAATAACTAATCATCCTATCCTACCCTAACCTAACCAACTTAACCAGGAATTATGTGTCATTATTCGAGAATTTTACTGCATACATATGATACTTGTTCATTGATTATGATATATTCATTTGAAATCCCTTCACATGGCTCTACATTTTGATCTATCATTTGCAGTTTTGATTTACACCTTCAATTTTGATCTAGTAAATCATCAAAAAACTAACCTAACCTAACTTATGTCCGGTATTCAGTCATTGATATATACAATGCATAACAAATGTCTCCACATGCCTCTACATTTAGATCAATCCTTTGCAGTTTGAAAGACACATCCGATTCTGATCTAGTAAATCATCAAAACCTAACCTAACCTGACCTTATGTATGATATCTAACCTAACCTTATGTACGGTTTTCAGTCATTGAGTTTTACAAGGCACAACAAATATCTCTACTTGACTCTACATTTTGATCAATCCTTCGCAGTTTTGATACGCACTTCCAATTTTGATCAAGCAAATTTCATCTGTTTTCATATATATTTTCATCATTGTTTGAATGTTATATTTTTTTCATATGATTCTTGATTTTTGATTTGATATAATTCTAAATCACTTTCACATTATATTCACGCCCATAACCTAACCTGACCTTATGTATGGTACCTAACCTAACCATTTGGACCCAAAAATAATGTAATTTCAATCGACTTTTTTCATGCGTGCATATGATTTTCAGTGTTTTAGGATTAATGCATAGCAAATATCTCCGCATGTCTCAACATTTTGATCTATCCTTTGAAGTTTGATACACACAGCAAATTTTTAATTTAGTGAATCATCAAAAACCTAACCTAACCTAGCCTTATGTACGATATTCAGTCATTGTTATATACATATGAAACCCCTCCACACGATTATTTATAGAACTTGCACCTAATCATTTATACTTCCTGGTCAATCTCGAGTCATATATGTTATCAGAGAGGTCAGATTTTCAATCCTAGATGGATTGAACGTTACGAGTAATTCATATTTGTTTCCATCATCATACAAACGGACACTTCATCTCATACTAGGCCTACCACATTTACTTCAATATCTCCCGGCACTTCATCCTTTGACGACTTGCAAAGTTGATATGCCATTTTCTTTCCCATAATTTTTATACTCTTCGCGATGACTGTGTTTCATATGTCTCCACACGTTACTCGTGGATTTATGTTTATTCAATTTTATTTCTTTCTGGCAATGTTTACTGACCCCCATCACCCCATTACTTTCGAACAATCGACGACTCAAGCTATAACCCATCCTTCCACAACAGAATCCCAATATTGACTGAGTATATTCTCATCGGACTCTGATTTATATCTCACCATTCTGTCACACATCTAGATCATTAACCTCGTGAAATGTTTATGGGTAGCGTTGCACCCCTTGAAACATATCCTTCTACAGACTTCGACAATTCGATGTTACCTCCGTCTGACACATTGTATGCAATTCATCGCTTAATCTTTGAGTTTTAGGATATTATAAACAATTGATTTAGGATTTACGTAGATTTATTAGTAGTTATTAGTATTAATTACAGATCTTCCTGACATCATCAATGACATCTAACTCGTTTTTTCGATTACAGCATGGCTCGTAGAGCCACCCATACCCAGCATCACGATGTTTCACTTTCCTCTCAAAATCTATCATATAATCCAGGATATCTTTGTTGCGAATACCGAAGGCTGTTCCACAAATGTAATTCTTCTTCTCGAAATTTAATTATACGAAGCTTCTCAAATTCAATGTCATTCTGTTCTTCATCAATGAGGAATTCTTGCATACGTTCCAGATTTTCTTTGGTTCTTACAGTCATGGTGATTTTGGACTCGGATCATATCAATTTCGATAGTTGCTTCCTTATTCCCCTTGAACTTTATTACATACGACTAAAACCCGTCGATGTCAGATACCCAAACTCGACTTCCCTTTTCCTTCATCCATGTATGAATGTTATCTCTCACTCTTTTGATTCTTGTTTTACCCATTTTGAGATAACTGGTATTTTCAACATTAGTCAATATTTGTTCGATCCGACGTAAACTAATTTTTGCCACTTGAATATTCGTTGTTGTCTATATGAGGATGATCCGTCAGTCTCCGATTGTCCTTCGCGTAACACTGACTCCAATCACGTCATACAGCTTGCTATTATAATGCGATTGCAGGCTTATTGCAAATCTTTAGGCCAATCATCACTCGCTTTGGCGATCAACTGTGTGTGTATGTATTTTCGTATGTAGTCTATAGAGCTGTATACGTACGTGCATGTGTATATTCGAGCGTATGTACGTGTACATGAGTAAAAAAAAATATATGTATAACAAAATTTAAAATTCAATACAATTTGAAATTTGTAATTTTAAAGTGTATCGAATTTTAAATTTTGTTATATATAATTTTTCTGTGTGATCATATTTGATTGTCCACCTACAATATGTCTCGAATATGCGTGAGCGTATCTGCAACGGATCCTAAAATTGTTCACCTAAATATGTATCTTAATCCATTAATAAATATGTATAAAAAAATCTTGTTTCATTGTCTACAGAAAAAAATCATCTGAAAAATACGTGAACTTATCTGCAGCTAGTTGTTTCTTAACATCGTGCTCTGACGAAACTCTGAAAAATATATTTATTCAATGGGAAAAA
Organism: Gammarus roeselii; assembly: GCA_016164225.1. NCBI lineage: Eukaryota > Metazoa > Arthropoda > Malacostraca > Amphipoda > Gammaridae > Gammarus > Gammarus roeselii. The sequence continues at coordinate 9,869 of SDVV010011722.1, read as the reverse complement.
GCGAGTGGATTTAATCAAATATTATCAATCGTGTAATAAAATATCATGTATAAACAACGGCGTCTATTCAAATGAGTAATTCAATAACAAGTATAGTAATATATATTATACCTTCCTACAGTGCGAAATATTCCAATACAATCATCTATAGCGTTGGCAAGCCGTAATAACGTTTATCAATATAATCCGTCCGTCAGCAAGCGTAACTGTAAGCAGCCAGTTACCGTTAGGAAACCGTAAGTTACCGTAAGGAAACCGTAAGTTACCGTAATGAAACCGTAAGAAAAACTGTATTTTGTGAGAGGACCATGTTTCTCGAGATAAGATCTTTGTGTGACATTGATGAATAAAGAGATCCTCGAGTGTCATTTGCATTTTGACCACCCCAAACGTAATTGACCAGAATATAACTAAATGATCATACAAGTATAAGGTCCAAGCGACTAAGTCGGTCACACAAAGAAATAACATACTTTCTTACAATAAAATTGTCAGAATAAAAAAAAATGCGTCTTGCGTCCCTTAGACGCCTGACTCTCCTCCCCTTTCCTCCTCCCCTATCCTGCCCCACACCCGTCCCGGGTGCTCTGTCTGTACCTACAGTAATTAACTTGACCACATGAGTAATTGTCTTGACCTACAAGTATAATGTCCGAGTTAAACAGCGACTAAGTCAGACACACTAAAAAATAACATACTTCCTTACAATTACATTGGCCCGAATACAATAAAATTGCGTCTTGCATCCCTATATCCAGGAGTGCAACCAACTTTTGCCGAGGGGGGTACTCGTGGGGCCCCCAAAAAAATGCGTCTTGCATTCCTTTACACTACTCACGACAGACACACGACATACACACGACATACATACGACATACACATGACATAGACACGACATACACACGACAGACAAACAGACGACCAACAGACAGACGACAGACAGACGGCAGACAGAATGACGACCGACAGACATGGGCAATGTTCTCAACATCGTTGCGAAAAAGTTCTTCAACAGAAATGCTCGCTCGCATCAAAGCGAATTTGAAAGAGCAATCGAAACTCTACTAGGTGAATCCATCGGTATTTTTGCATGACACTGCTTTTATTTGTATCAAAGTATCCGAATCGTGGCTACATGAAACAAAAAACCGTACATATAATATCCCGGGATAAGGAAAATATCGTCACACAATTTCCGAAAAAATTGCCAGGATCCCGGGACTCTCCCCCCTTGATGCGGTAGGCAGGGTTGCAGCGCACAGCAGTTGAACGGAGTAGCGGGAGAAACGGCTCGGGGCAACTTCTCATAAGGGGAACATTTTCAACAACCAATAGGATTTAACATTAGGAGTCTTCTCGTCATCGCTGACTTCCGTATTGAAGACAGGAATAAAATGTGTCTTCCGAAATAACTTCAGACTCTGCATTATATTGAATGCAATATAGAAACTAATGATACTTAATGGAACCCTGAGGTATCGCTAATATTCAGTTAGCTCTACGTCTTCCTGGTAAACTTAATGTACTATATTTTCAGTTGGCGCTACGCCTCCCTGGTAAACTTAATGCAATATATGTTCAGTTGGCGCTACGTCTCCCTGGTAAACTTAATGCAATATGTATTCAGTTAGCGCTACGTCTTCCTGGTAAACCTAATGTAATATATGTTCAGTTAGCGCTACGTCTCCCTGGTAAACATAATGTATTATATGTTCATCCAGCTTAAAACACTGCACTATGAACATCCCGCTCTACGTAAAATGCAGCACGATCTTTTTGTGATGTCCGAGACGGGTCAGGCAGTTGAATTCTGATGGATCCCCGGACACGCGGGAGTAAGAGAAACAAACTTGCGGACTCGCTTGCTAACCTGGCATCTACTCACCACGAACAATTTTTTTGCAATACATTACCGGGACTGGTTCCCTATTATCAACTCCCATATAACATCCCGATGGGATGAAATGTGGCAACAGAGTGGACAAAAATGCTTTCAGTCAAACCCTCAGTCGGAGAATGGGAAACAAAGTTCACCAACAGAAAAGACCAAGTGTTCATCTACCGCTTGTGCACGGGACACACGTGGATAACTCACAACCACCTGATGGATGTCGGCACAGGACCAAACGCGCCACCTTGCCCCTGTTGCCACCAAGTGGCTATCAGCGTGAAACACTTACTGATGGATTGCAACGCACTCGCGGCCGGACATAAAGATTGCCCAAAGGAGGAGACGAAGGGAGCGATCCTCCAATACCAAATAGATCACGGGGTCAGGCGACGAGAGGCTGTAGTCTCGATGCTCTCTTCCCATAATGACCCTACTACCCAGGAAAAAAGACCGGCACCATTCCCCACCCACTTCCTCATTAAGTTAAAAGGGAGGGGTGCAAGCAAAGTTGCCTTTTCAACTAATCTTTTTATAATGATAGAGGAAATAAATTCAACGACAGGGAAAGAAATATCTGACCTACGTCGAAGAGCGTGAACAAAGTAATGCTATACGAAAGATTACCCACATAAACAATCTCAAAGTTACAGTTGAAACACATCCGTCCTTCAACGATACCAAACTAATTATATACACCTCCCATTACACACCTACAACCGATCTCAGTGCATTCGTTGAAGGTCTGGCTGAGGATTACGGAGTTACTTAAGTCCGTCAAGCAACATGGATAAAATCACATAACGCAAGTTGTTCCGCATATCAAGTTACCTTCCCAGGATACGACGCACCGGAATTCATAGTGATCCCGGGTGAACAAGGAAGAACCAAAACTTACCCAGTTGCAGCATGGCTCACAACGTGCAAAAAATGCATTTACTACGGCCACGTCATCGCTTACTGCCAAACGCATACACCCCAACGTTGTAGGAAGTGCACTGGCGAGCACGTCTGAAAAGACTGCACAGCCAGCCACCCTAAATGTTACCACTGCTCATGCTACCATGAAGTAGGCGACCGCGACTGCCCAATATACATGGACTAAAAAAAATAACAACTACACTAAACGAACGCAGAGTTACATGGAAACAACCCATCCAAATCTGGGAAGACAATAACCCAAACCGCCTCAATTATGCCAAAGCAGTCAAATCGTCAATTTAACCTAACTCCCCCGACGACATTCACACATCGTCAGGACAACATCGTAACACGACTCCAACACTCCTACTTGGCTGCAGTTTCCTCACTCAGCCCAGCGACCGCCCCTGCACCATAGATGGACAGTCCTAGAAATTATTTCTGCGGTGCCCAGGAGGACGCCGAGATGGATGCATCCCCCGCAGTCGACCACGCAGCAAGGTTGACTACTATAAAAACGAAAAGGCCAAGAGATGAAGAAGCCTCCGATGCCCAGGCGCCACTGAACATAAAGATCAGTAACAAATGCCAAATAACGACTCGCCAGGACAATAATCAAGAACTACCTCCACCTGTCTCAAATGCGGCTCCATTCGTGGAAAACCACTGCGCCGTTAACCAATTCGACTCATGAACACGCCAACTGCGAGAGCGATCACGGCCTCGACGACAGCGGTTTTCTTGAAAACCTCTTCGCAAGACCTCTGAGCAACCAGCCATCTTACCTGGCCCAAATAGCTAGCACTCCACACAACCACCCACGCAGATCAAATAGGCTAACGCAGAAAAAGAGTGCATGCACTAACGAAGCAAAGACAAAGAGCACAAACTCTCGTCCTACCACAAGAGCACTTACAGCTGCGACCGCAGCAATCACAGCAGACCGCCTTCCACCGAAGGCGGACACTACCGTGAACACTCCCAACCCGGACCCCTGGGCAAACTCAAAAACGGAAACCACACAAAAACTCTAGCAAATCACGCGACCACTCTAGATCATCAAGGTCTGAAAGTGAACAGCCTTCAAAAGGAACACCAAAATACTTCAGTGGAACTGCCAGGGACTCGGAAACAAGACAGACGAATCACAATCATTAATCGCCATCCATAAGCCTTTGGTGATAGGCCTCCAAGACACCAAACTCTGAGAAATCGCCACTTTCAGAATCCCCCAATATATCATACACAGCCGCGAAGGCCACACCAACGTGACAGCTCACGGCGGAGAGGCACTTATGATCCACCAAACTGTACCTCACCTCCCCTTCCTTTAAGGACAGAACTCCAATCTATCGGCATAAAGATATGCGTCTCAAAGCCAATAACAGTGGTAACCATCTACTCGTCACGAAGCCATGACCCGCGTCCTACGGGGGAGCCTATTATGACTCACGTTGAGGCTCCGGTGGAAATGAGGCTCAAATCAAATCACGGAGCCATGACCTCTCAGAAGCACTAATGACCGAATTTCTAAACCATCTGCCCTCGCCAATACTCCTCCTTGGAGACTTCAACAGCTACCATGAAACATGTGGATGCGTGAAAACAGACCCCAGAGGATCCTTCTCAGCGACGGACAACCCACCCGAATCACTCCCGAAAGTGAAACTGCCATCGATTTATCCATATGCTCCCCAACTCTGGCGCCCCAACTCAATTGGGGAGTTTTGCCTCCAGCACACGACAGCGACCATAACCCAGTCATCATATCGCTTCTCATCAAACCAACTCAGAAACCCTGCCCCACAAGAACTTCGATTCAACTACCGGAGAGCCAGCTGGGTGGAATACTCGGCACACATCGCGTGGAGCGATATGGATGGCATCTCCAAAAACATTTCGGAACACAAAATCGTTGCCCAACTATACGAAAAGTTTCAAGCTGCAGCCGAGGCAAGCATTCCCCAATACGCTCTTTCAACCTTCTTTCCAAAACCATGGTGGTGCCGAGAGGTGCAAGAAGCAAGAGATAAGTGTGAAATGCTATACAATGCCTACCGACGTGCACGGTCCCCCAGGAACCGAGTAGCGTGGAAAAGCGCAGCTGCTGTTTACCGAAAACTTCGAGTGGAGAAGAAACGTGAAAGCTGGGCTCAGTTAGTCAACACTATAAATCGAAACGCCCCCTCTCCCAAGTGTGGGAAATAATCCGACATATCCAGGGAAAACCCGAGCGACCTATTAACATTCTTTCAGACGGATGCAGAACTCATTCTTCCCACGCGGAAATCGCAAATAAACTAGCTCAGACTTTTAGCCAGATATCGCAATCAACAAACTACACGGCTGCTTTCCAGCGGGAAAAGAACTTGCGAGAAAATGAACATCTTGACTTGACTAGAAATGAAGAGGCCTACAACAAACCTTTCTCCCTCCACGAACTACAGTGCGCAATAGACCATACACGTGAAACTTCACCTGGACCAGACCGGGTGCATATCAACATGATAAAGAATCTCCCAGATGGAGCCCGTGAGCACTTATTAAAAGTGTTCAATACTCTGTATTCAAACTCCTTTTTTCACGATCAATGACGGGAATCTGTAATTATTCTAATACCCAATCCCGGGAAATTCCACGGTGACCCACATAACTATCGCCCCATCGCTCTTACCAATACCATGGAAAGAATTATAAACACGCGCCTTGTCGACTACCTTGATATGCATGCAGGCCTGAACAGCATCCAGTGTGACGGCCGCAAGCGCCACTCTACGACGGACCACCTTGTAAGACTGGAATCTGACATTAGACAGGCATTTGTCCGAGGGGAACACGTGGTTTCCATATTTTTTGACGTGGAAAAAAGCATACGATACCACCTGGAAATATGGCATCATGAAGGATCTCCACCGCAAAGGGCTGAGAGGTCACTTAACACGTTACATCCCCCCATTCTTGCAAAATCGCCCTTCCAGGGTTAAGGTCGACGACACCCTGTCACGTGGATAACTCACAATTACCTAATGGACGTAGAAATGGGACCGGACGCATTACCATGCCCCTGTTGCCACCGAGTGGCAATCAGTGTGAAACACTTACATATGGATTGTGATGCACTCGCAGCAGCCTGGCGAGCCTTCTTGGGCCTCCCGTGCAACCTGCAACGCCTGCTTATAGAAACAGAACACCAAAAAAAATGATCGCTTCCGGAAATCACACCGGTCTGTATGAAGTCATGAGAAACTAACTAGGTTTGAATCATCTCTGGTCCTGAACTCGCTGTCCTCCCTGCGTATTTAGTGTGAGCTTTAACATAACTTCGCGCACGAAGCTGTACAGAATCAACGGATCATCATGCCCAAAGGAGGAGCACTCAGTGACTACACATCGGAGCTCCGGTAGAAAACAGAAGAAACTACTACTTCTACTAACTTAATCCCTAAATTTACTCATAAAATTAATCTGAAATCTTTTTTTTTTTGTTTTCATAACCTTTTTTATTTTTATTTTCTATTTTAATTTCAGCGGGAGCTCACCTCTTTGTGAAACCCGGGGGGGCGAGGGGGGGGGGTAGCTACAAACTGTAAGTGAGGGACGGTGGAGTGATCTTTCAAATCAAAATATATTTACACAAAAAGACAAATAAAATTTGGTGGTTAACGAGGACGCCGCGGGAAGGCGGGTGATCGTGGAATACCCCCAAGAGGTATCCCTTCAAGGTGCGGTACCGATTTCACTCTAATGAGAGAGTGTTCGATCTCTCCAAGTTGAAAACTTTAACCTTACGAGACGATATTCAGTCTCGGAGCGATGTTCGGTTTAGAACGGAGCCCGGCTCTTATTTTGGTACAGACAAAAAAACGAAGCTTCTATACCCTGGAAACTTAGAAAACTTTGGAGCTTAGACGCGAAAAACAGTGTGCGATGTCAATTTCTCTGTTTATAGTCCGTCATTGGGTTCCGATGCTGCCTCTGCGCAAAGCTAAGGAGGATAATATGAACCTATGCATAGCTAGACTTATATATGTCTATGTATGTATGTCTGTACGTAGGTTCTTACAGTTCTGAACAAACGCCAACCCGAGTGTACGTTTACTCCCTCTATCCTCTGGCTGTGCACTCGGTTGGTTGTTTATTCCTTCTCTCCTCTGGCCGTGCAGTTGGGTGGTTGTTTACTCTCTCTATCCTCTGGCCGTGCACTTGGCTGGTCGTTTACTCCCTCTATCCTCTGGCCGTGCACTTGTCTGGTTGTTTACTCCCTCTATCCTCTGGCCGTGCACTTAGCTGGTCGTTTACTCCCTCTATCCTCTGGTCGTGCACTTGTCTGGCTATTTACTCCCTCTATCCTCTGACCGTGCACTTGTCTGGTTGTTTACTCCCTCTATCCTCTGGCCGTGCACTTGGTTGGTTGTTTACTTTCTCTATCCTCTGGCTGTGCACTTGGTTGGTTGTTTACTCCCTCTATCCTCTGGCTGTGCACTTGGTTGGTTGTTTACTCCCTCTATCCTCTGGCTTTGCACTTGGTTGGTTGTTTACTCTCTCTATCCTCTGGCCGTGCACTTGTCTGGTTGTTTACTCCCTCTTTCCTCTGGTTTTGCACTTGGTTGGTTGGTTACTCCCTCTATCCTCTGGCTGCGCACTTGGCTGGTAGTTTAATGGTTTCCGCTGCCCTCACAGGAGCCCGTGGCCTGTCTCTGTGAATGGGTTAAAGGTCAGCGCACTAGAAAGTTATTTGTATTTGTTGAGACGAGGTTTTTGTGCGATTAGCGTCTGATGGGGTATTCTTCTCATGTAGATCAAACACTATATGTTAGGACCGCCCTACGGGGGAGTCTGCATTAACTTCGCGTTGGGACTCCGGTGGAACATGAAAGCAAATAATAATAATAACTATATGTTAGGCTAAAGGCAGGCTATCTCGTGATACACTCATGCTTAAGAATAGTTAGAGCAATTCAATGATATTTTACCAAGAACCGGGCGACTGCTCTATTTCAATCAACTTTTCTGCATTGAACAATCACACGGTCCACTTATTTCAGGTGGGAATATAATAACTGTGAACTGTGTACCAATCAACATGTTTACATTAATTTCTTCCCTTATAAGAGCCCTATTGTGGCTGTAGGAATCATTATAGTTGAGCTACAAGAAACACAAATGGGCTCCATTTCCTCGCCCACTCCCAGCATTCTGGGTCTGCGTTGTTTGTGTGCACATCCAATGTGCGTTTATCAAAAACACAAATGTGATTGTAGCGAATATGTCATTTTGCTCCATCCATGTTATTTTTAAGGTGTCCAGGTAAATTAGGTATCAGCCTCAGTCCTGTTTCCCTGCAATAATGTGTAGATCCTGCGATTGTTCGTTTACCTGAACGTTGAATCAATACACGTTGAAATGAGCAAAATTTTCTATGAAACTGCTAAATAATCAAACATCGGATTGTTCCGTGGTTCCTGTAAGAAGGAATATGATGAAAAAATTTTTTTGCGACGTATCAAACACTTTGCGATAAGTTTTTATAATATCAATCTCAGCGTGTTCCACATGCCATAAAAATTTTATGTTGCCAGCATGCATTGAAGAAGATATCAGTAAAAGCAACATACCCCATCATGAAGTACAAAGGCGTTCGCAACGATTAGCATGAGAAAAATGTATCAACTATTCAACTACATTCCATAAAAATAGGAAGTCATGTCTCAAAAAAAAAAAAAAAGAGTTTTCAATCCCGTCCTGCGTGATATGATCCCGACCTGCGCGTCATGTTCTATGAGCAGGAAATAACTGGACGAAGATGAACCACTCCATGTTATAACGTTCTCTGTCGTACGGCGAAAGCGGGGTGTGCGATTATTGAGAATATTTTGCATTACAACCCAATACATTGCAATACACATTTGGAATTTTATTACAAATGTTCGTTATAGAAATGACCAATTTGTATTGTAGTCATTAGCTATACATCACCTATTCTTGATCTTGTTCTACTCCCGAACTTAATAATTATCACCACCTATTTGCATTATTTATCCTCCAGTTACCACCGCTTGCTGTAATAAACGACAGAAATTCTCTCACAAAAATAGGCTTTTTGAAAGAGTTCCAGCATATTTGAACATTTTTCTCCTAGTTACATTTGTTCAGAAATTTACGCTTGTTGTAACATTCTCAACATGCATATGTGCGTGGCTCTTCCACCGTATGATGGGCTAGGGTTAAGTCATAACAACAACAAACAACAAAACCGTGGTATGATGACCGTATGATGAGCTAGGGTTGAGCCATAACAACAACAAACAACAAAGCCGTGGTATGAGGACCGTATGATGAGCTAGGGTTAAGCCATAACAACAACAAACAACAAAGCCGTGGTATGATGACCGTATAATGAGCTATGGTTAAGCCATAACAAAAAACAAACAACAAAGCCGTGGTATGATGAGCTGTGGTTAAGCCATAACCACAACAAACAACAAAGCCGTGGTTATGATGAGCTAGGGTTAAGCCATAACAACAACAAACAACAAAGCCGTGGTATGATGAGCTAGGGTTAAGCCATAACAACAACAAATAACAAAGCCGTGGTATGATGACCGTGTGATGAGCTAGGGTTTAGCCATAACAAACAACAAAGCCGTGGAATGATGACCGTATAATGAGCTAGGGTTAAGCCATAACAACAACAAACAACAAAGCCTTGGTATGATGACCTAGGGTTAAGCCATAACAACAACAAACAACAAAGCCGTGGTATGATGACCGTATGATGAGCTAGGGTTAAGCCATAGCAACAACAATCAACAAAGCCGTGGTATGATGACCGTATGATGAGCTAGGGTTAAGCCATAATAACAACAAACAACAAAGTGTGGTATGACGACCGTATGATGAGCTTGGGTTGAGCCATAACATCAACAAACAACAAAGCCGTGATATGATGACCGTATGATGAGCTAGGGTTAAGCCATAACAACAACAAACAACAAAGCCGTGGTATGATGACCGTATGATGAGCTAGGGTTAAGCCATAGCAACAACAATCAACAAAGCC
>SDVV010011721.1:0-15738 GCA_016164225.1 Gammarus roeselii | reverse complement strand
CTCTATCTAAACATTCACTAATGTGCTCATATAGACTCGTGCACGCTCATCACACAAACACACTCGTCACTCTATCTAAACATTCACTAATGTGCTCAGATAGACACGTGCACGCTCATCACACAAACACACTCTTCACTCTATCTAAACATTCCCTAATGTGCTCATATAGACACGTACACGCTCATCACACAAACACACTCGTCACTCTATCTAAACATTCACTAATGTGCTCATATAGACACGTGCACGCTCATCACACAAACACACTCGTCACTCTATCTAAACATTCACTAATGTGCTCAGATAGACACGTGAGCAAGATGCTCGAAGCATTGACACAAAATACTCTCCAAGGAAAAAGTGAATCCAAATTCACCTTTTCATAAATATTTATCGTACACATGAATATATTTACGCAGTGACTATGAAATGTAACATGTTTGCGAATAATTCAAGAGCAGAGTTGGGTAAAATTGCCAATGGAACCATGCACATATGCAGTATGTAGCACTAATTAAAATAACAGTTGAAAACTTGGTGTATATTGTGTACAGGTACGTTTATGTGAGTTGAAACTCACAGAGTTCAGCAGTGCAAGGTACTGTGTGCTCTTTCGTCAGTGTTTCAAATGAAAATGTGTCTCCCACGACTGTCGGGTTAGGAAAAGACCACACCCTTCACCCCGGACCCATTATAGCAGGCCAGCCTCACGGTTGGGCAACGCATGATGTTAGAAGAAGCTGAACAGGGATATTGTGCATGTATTTGCAATTGAAACTGCGAAATTAAATTGCACGTAAAAAAGATCTCAAACGCAAAGCAAAACGAAGCATCACTTGTTTGGACTTTTTTCGAATTCAAAATAGAAGAATCAAACGAGAAGTCAGAAGAGATAAAATTAGATACCATCATGAGGAACTAGAACAGTGCAGAAACAAAGAAAAAGAAATCTTGGAATGTACTGAAAAGAATTGTTCCCTTCAAAAAAAAGATCACCTAGCCTACTTATCCGAATCTTCAGGCAACTTCGGAGAAGTTTAACAACTACTTCACTGGAGTTGGGAAACAGGTTTTTGAAGAGGTAACCCGAAAAGCTTAACAAGGATTACAGAGCGACGCAACAGATACATAGAGTCCAAAAGCTTTTGATGGAGACAGTGACCCAAGCGAGTTTCGCAATACGAAGGGAAACTAGCTGTATTTGCCTTGAAGAACAGAACTTTCACAGGAATAAATGTTTTTTCCAAACAATATATGAAAGACAACCTAATAGTTACCTGACCTTATATCAGCACAGTTATTAACACCTCCATAGCAAATGAAACTTTTCCGGAGAAGTCTTGGCAGCATGCAATCATAAAAGCAATTCATAAATAAGTGGACGAGAATGAACCTTCCAACAATAGACCTGTCTTCTGCCTGTCTTATGACAGGCTGACTGCCAGTATGCTTTTCAGCGAAAATGGTACGCTGAAGACGTACTTATGAGCATAACTGAAGATCTGTACAAAAACTTTGGTGACGGGCAGATATTTCTGCTGGAATTGCTAGACTTTTTGGAAGCATTCGACAGTGTAAGCCATAAAATTATTTTCGGCAAGCTCCGTAACATACGAATGAATATACGTTACTTCGTTTAAAAGTTATCTGATGAATCGGCCACAATCAGTTAAACTCGATAACGCAACTATGTCAAGGCTCGATACTTGGCCCTGCGTTGTTCCTGGTTTTTGTAAATGATATTGACTGTAACTTACCAAAAAATCAAGCAAAAATTGTAATGTTCACCGATGATGTTCAAATATTGCTTTCCCGAAAACTGTCAGATCAGAATGCCGTGAAGGACGACGCTGAGACAGCCGTAAGTAATCTGAAATCTTGGTATGATATAAATGGCCTCAAGCTCGACTCTGAACAAACAAAATGCATCTTGTTCGGCTCGAATTCGAAAAAAAATCAGTTCCAATGAATTTCTCTATCAGGATAGGCAAATCTGACATACCTGTTGAAGACAAAGGTATAAGTCTGGGAGTATGGTTTGATCCCGATCGGTCCTTCAAACACCACGTAACTACTCTGTGTTGTAAGTTGAATGGAACCCATTTGTTCCTAAACTCCGCAAGAAAATAATCGGATTTCAAATCAAGATTACTGATTGTCCACGCTTTAGTATTCTCTCACATCAACTACTGTCCTTCGAGTTGTTGGAAATGCCTCAAAAACTCAGAGAGAAAGTGCAACGTTGTATAAACTTTGCGGCAAGAATAACATGCGATGGTAACCACAGAAAACGAGACCACGTAAGTCCTCTCCTCGAAAGATTGCAGTTGCTCAACAAACTGGTACTTCATGAGTCGATCAGAATTCATAAAGATCTTGAAGAAAAACATTCACCCGACAGCCAAAGGCGCATATATTCTCGAGGTAAAAAGAACAATCGATTCACAAGAGATGATGATATTTTGCGCGTTGAACACAGGAAAACAGAAACTACATGTAGAATTTTTTCGATCACAAGACCTAAAACCTGGAACAGCCTCCCAACAAGCCTCAAGAATCTTTAATCGGACACGTCCTTCGAGAATAGGCTTGATGAACATCTATTGTCCGATCAATTGAAAACCGTAACTTCTCCTACATATATAAGATAAATACATTATACCAATAACTAAGAAGTGCATTCTCTCCATGAACATGTTCGGAAATACCACCATTTAATTCTGAGCCACCATCTGATCGATTTTACTCTGAGGATATAAATGATTTCTATGTTGCTTCTGATCACAATTGTCTCTGCCAATTCCCATAGGTGTTAACTGACGTTTTTGTCTTTTTTATGTTCAAATGTTTTAATCATTTCAGTAAAATTAACATACGAGCTCAGTCTTCCGAGGAATGATAGGGAGCTCACATCGTTGACAGAGGCGAACTCGATGAGAATAGAATTTATTGAATCATTTCTACCATTTACCGTACCATTTTTGATGATACAATCATTGTCACATATGCTAATGTTGGGCTTTGTCTTCTATTACAAAAGTATATTCATTCGATTTTTGTACTCCAGTCACGAATTATTCTGACAGTCATTCTTTTAATAATTTCCTGGCTGTCATGAAGTGTGTCTATTCAGTGTTATGTATATATTTAACGTTTAACTTATGTCGTCTGTTTACCGCTTCATTATTCATACAATGTATTAGACCCATCTCTACAGTATGTTAGCGTATTTCGTTATGAATTGTGTATATCTAGTGTTATGTCTATATTTTATGTATAATTTGCTTCGTCTATTCAATTCTTTATTATTCATATTTTAGCACATCTTTACAATATGTTAGCGGATTTCAATTTCCCATGCCCATGTTCTCAGGATTTCCCAGCCCCATGTTTTGTACTATTGATTTCCCAATGCCAGGCATTTCTGATTCTTACCTCTAATAAAACGTTCGCTGTTGATCATTGATTATAATATTGTAATTTATAATCTGTTGCACGAAATCTGAACCGGCGGCCCACTAGAGATGAGCTGCGACGAGTTCAAATTGAACATTCGTTAACGTTAATTAAAATAGTGTTTATGAGAATAAAGTTTTATGTATAATATTAAATAAAAAAGGAAACCCCATTGCCAGACGACGGAAATAAATGATTCAATAATAATAAGAATAATGCATGACATGTTTGATACGCTAAATTATATCGAAATATAATCACCAAATATTGATTTGCATAATTTTTTTAATTTGTATTTCTATCAGAACGAACACATTTCATTCACATGTCATAAAAATAACTTAAATAAATCACATTCATAATAATATATACATTTATGTGGAGATTAATTATCATTAAATCATGCACATCATGCTTAAGACTTTATTTTAATAAAGTTTAATAACTTTGCAATATGTGGAAATCGGAAGAGACAAAGAAATTAAATTTGATCGCCTTCAAACAGAGGCAAAACGCAAAGTAATTCCACTTTTAAATTCAAGTTATTGAGTCCGAATGGACAGTAGAATTGAGACTTTGATGGGTTAGCAGGGTGGTAGACAAATTTAATTTGGAGCGACTAATATACGTGCAGTCATCGCACCAATATACATTACTAAACTGGTTCATATTTACCTTTCAAATAAACGACGAAGATTTGTAATCATTAATCAATCACATTAATCAATCACATTTTATAATATTTGTCTTTAATGCCAACGCTGTATGTAAACAATTTAATTTTCTATGCCGAAAGCAAGCTGTACATCTGCGAACTTTGACGAGCTTCTCTTCATTGTTTGATGCTTTGATGTTGCTCTGTATTTAGTCCAACCATTTTTGAAAGACTCTAAGTTAACCCTCTGTAGAGGGTTAACTTAGTGCCAATCACAAGCAATGAGCGCTCTGCCATGGGAACGTGGCCTCAATCATCCTACGTATCGCAGAGGCCTTTTCAACTTAAGAATCGCAGCAAACATTTTTTGGGGAGTACTACACCAGAGCTGATTTAATAAAAGGAATAAGATCGAGTCCATCCTTGTATAATGACTTCTCAATAATGTGCTAGTCTCTGTAGCTAAAAATAAAGTGAAGTGCTGAGTTTTATCCCAAGCAATTGGTCGTATTGCCCCATGCCATTAACTGGTGCAGTCCGTCCTGACCAGTGCCCCAGTACCTGGCACTGCCGGCGCCAGCCCAATGGTGGGCCTGCCACAGGAGATTGCCAGGTGCCGGCAGACTGCCGCTCAGAGCCTCATTCATGAGGCCTCGAGGCACGTGACAGCTAAATTTATAGCCAGGGACGATAAGCTTAGGGAGAATTGTCGTGCTAATTCACCGAATGTTAATGAATATATGTCGTGATTACAGGCTGTAAATTAACATTACTTGCGTGGCCCTGTCTGCAGATCTCGTTGCAGTTTTCCTGCATGGTCTGATGGAGGGAGAGCAAATTCAGGACAAGTTGAACAAGGATTTGAATGCTGAGATGTCCATAGTACTCCGCTGAAGGCCCGACAGAAGCAGGGGCTCCATACACGCAACTGAAAGCGACATATGTGAGCATATTGGACGAGATCACTGCCAGGACAGTTATACTCGCTGCGTATAAAAGGGCAGTTCGAGGCCACTGCCGAACTGGTGCCACACATGCCTGAAACACTGAAACACTTGAAACCCTTTACTACCACATCTGTTTACAATAATTATATTACAAATGAACTTCAACCGAGCTGAGTATGAACTTGATTACATTACCTGTAAGATTGAGAACAAAGTTTTTACACAGAAACTGACTGAGGGCCCGGACAAGCAAAATGCTTCAAGGTCAAACTATCATGACCTAAACCTAAAGTGTCTTATATATATTTTTTTATCGAAAAGCACAATAATAGTGAATAAAAAAAAATCAACAATAAGATGCATAATGAAAATGGTTGGAAATAGGTTTAGCGTACTGTTGTACTATTGTGAGGAAAAATGTTGTTTGAGTGTGGATTTACAAGTAAATAATGAAGTTGAAGATTTGATTACATTTGGAATAGAATTCCACATGTTAACATCTCAATAGATAATGGAGAATTGAGATTTAACTTAATTAAACCTTGCTATATTGTAGGAATCCATTTTTTGTTGAATACAAATATACTATCGGGTACAGAGATAGAGACCTCATTTTTAATTTCGCATTTTATTTAAACTTCATTTAAATCAAATTGTACGTTGTTAAGTAAGTTTTTATGGTTGGATGTTTACAGCCAAACTTCTGGAGGAAATGCAAATGTGTAAATACATACTATAAAACATACAATCTCGATGCAGGGGTGTCATAAAGAAAACACGAAATTAAAAATAAGGTCTCTATCTTTGTAACCGATAGTGCATCAGACTGGTGCGTAAATACTCAAAGAGACGACCGTCATGTTCCAGATAAACAATTGATTCATAGAGACTAGTAATTGGAAGCAATGGAGATTCTCAATTTTAGGAATAGTCGTCGATTTGAAATAAATACTTGTGTGTCATGTATAAGAGAGGTTGTTTATAGCTCTGCATGCTTTCTTCTGCATGACTGTCATTTTATCTGTTAAAATTTTAAGGCTTGTAAACCAAGCTTTAATTCCATAGTTAAATATGATTAAACTTGTGAGAAAAAAAAATAGTTTTGACAACTTCTGACGGAAGAAAATATATTGATATTTTACAGGATACCCATAGATTTGCTTAATTTAGTTTAAATATAATCTACGTGATGTTTGATTGCCAGATGATGGTTGAGATACATGCCGAGTGTAGGAAATAAATTCTACGTGCCTTGCAAAGGGAAGAAAACTGGAATTGTGTATATTGTTTAGCATCGTCTAGTCCAGCATGTGACGGAGACTTCTGGAGTGGAGAATTGGGGCGCCATTTGCTGCCCAGATGTTTTTCTTTTGTCGTATAGTGTAAATAGCAAAATTTATTGAACTTTATCTGAGAGTGAATCATTTTAGGTTTATTATAGCTTTGAAAACAGTATCGTGGCACGGTAAGGTTACGCTATAATTGAGGTAAATGAGCCTACGTGATAGTTATTGGGTTTAAGGTAAATCGTTCCTTGTTTGGGACTGGGGTACAAAGCAGGCATCTGTCCCTAGAGAGGCTCAGATGCGGCTAGAGCCGGTAAACGCCTTAGGACGATCAGATTATATCCAAACCTGGTGCAGTGCAGATGTTTATCGGAACAAAATGAAGAAAGAGTACCTCCGCGTGAAAATGGTTAAATAGATATATTAGATTTTACTCTATAATCGGTAGACAATTAACTAACCCCATCAATTTAGAATATTAGGACATTTTAGAAAGTACCACAGTATTAAGTCGTCTTGTACTACAGTATGACATGAGTCGACAATTAAAACTATCCCTTATAGTACGACGCCAAAATCCAAGTTAGTTCAGGTCATAAAAATGTAGCCCACTTTGAACTTAATATGTATGATGTATTTATGTGTTACAAGAACAGATGAATCCCGGTAGAGTTCCATTAAAAAGTGTCTACAAATTGGTCCTTCGAACCGGATCGGTTACCAGAAATAGGCTGCCATTGTTTGAAGCGCCGGCCGGCATCGCGTTGTGGCGGCAGCCATCCTACCAGTTGACAAAGTGTGATACAAAAGTTTAGAGAACCTTGTGATGAAAGTATTTGATAGGTGTTGTCATTTTATTTGAAATTTTGATATATAAATTGTGTTGCAGGAAATCACAAAATTTTGTGCAAACATGGTAATTTTACATTGTCATTGTGTTCTACATTACCGTACAGGATCATAGTAAAAACTTGGTTGGACTAGGACATGATTATAAGACAGAAGATGATTGAAAACTTATGTTGATGTGGTTTGACAGTTTGTACTTATCAAAAATAGTATAGGGTTAAAGGCGGATAGAAGCCGTTTATTGTGGTCACAACAGTGTGTAAATGGTGCCGTGGAGAAATTTCGTTCTTGAATTTGTTTCAGGACTTTGAGAAGTAGTGTACGTTTCATGAGAAAAGTGGTTGAGATATTTTTCAGGAGACAAAATTTCATTTGGAAGATGATTGAAGATAAATGTTGAAGTTGACAATTTAATTAACTTTGTTGAGCATGTATTGAGTGCTGCACCGGATATCATTGGGAATTACCTCGTCAATGATTTGACAGGTTTTAACTATCAAAGATAGTAAATGGTAGAAGGCAAAGACGCCATCAATATGATCAAACCTGATAGCTATGGTGTCGTGAAGAAATTTATTTTTCCTGATTTGTTTCCGTGGTTTAAGAAGTGTGCACTTCTCACAGAATAAGTTTTGGAAAAACAGAATTTCAATCGACAAGGAGTTAATAAGGTATACCTTTGTTCTCTACATGCTATCAAGGTTACAGTAAAGGTGTCGTGATGGATTTTTTTTTTTTTGATTTGTTTCCGTGCTTTGAGAAGTAGTGCGCTTCTCACGGAACAGGTCTTGGAAACATTTTTCAATAACAAAACTCTAATCAACAAGTTAGACAAGTAGACAATCATCCACTTTACCAGTAAGCGGACAGCTGTAAGAAAGTTATTCTTTAAAAGATAAATTGTACAAGGATTCGAGATACCGCCAGTTAAGGAGGCAACGCTGAAACAGTTTACACGTAGCAATGGAACATACAAGGGCTTTATCACCTCGCTTATTTCAAAGCTGGAGCTGTGTTGCAGTGCAGACTCCATCAATACCGCAGACCATTTTGATGCTCCTGCTAAGAATTCGAAACCTGCCGAAGGGCACATCCAAAAGGTTTTGGACTGGCATGAACATATTCAAGAAATGCAGGTACGAGATGTAACAGTCAGCGAAGCCACACTCTGAAAATTGGCAGCAGAACATGGCAAAGAGTTGGATGAGATTCACTTGCTCATCACTAAGTGCATCCGCATGATCGATGAGACACGAGTTGGTCCGCCTGGCAAGGCCACTCCATCCGTTAGTGATACCGCAAGGAGGGCTGCACAGGTGAAGTTACCAACTCTAGAGATAACCAATTTCTCTTGGGACATTCTTTACTTCAATTGTGTCTGACAGTCATTTACAGCTGTGGATCAGAGTCCAGACTTAGAGTTCTTTGAAAATTCCATTACCGAAGTAACAAGTTGATGGGGGCTGCATGCGCATAGTGTATTGGAGGGATTCGCACCAACAAATAAAACATGCCCTCAAACAGTAACAATGCTCAAGAAGCAATTTGAAGGTGAGTCGCACATTTGCATTGCCCTAGATGATATTCAAGCAGCCTCGGGATCCTTAGCGTCCTTCGGGAATTGAGGCAAATAGTGGAGACAGCTGTGTCACTTGGAGACTGCAGAGATAGACTCCAACAAGTGTACAAGTTGCAGCTTCATCCTAGTCCACCTGATCAAGAGGAAACTATCCGTCACCATTCAAGAGGCTTGCAGCAGTCACAAGGAAATTGCAGAAGATTGGAATTTGAAGAAAAAATCCGCGCTGTACTTAGAAAAGGGATTGTAATGTAAGCGATGGTGAATGCCCACCCAAGCAGTTCAAGAGGCAAGGTAATGCAGCCTGCCAAACCAACACCAACTCTGCGCCCGCCAACCCGGGTTTTGACCACTAGGACCAGGCTTACCTGGGTTATAGAATTAAACCGAGTACCTCGGGCGTGCCCTCTCTGGCTGGCAGTCTACTGGCTTTTCCACCCTTGGGCACCTCTCAGGCGTGTTGCAACACCCCTGCAGGCTTTGCGGCCCAAAAAATGCACCCATAACCTGGGTGTCCTCTGGGTTCAATTCCGGGTTGTTGACAAGCGCAGAACAGTGCTGGAATACAGGTCTCCACCTCCAAGGGCGGCACGCGCCCCAGGACCTTGGATAGCGGAGGATGCATCTTAGCGCTTTAGCGCGCTCTCTGTCCAGGCTGTCCCGAAGTGGGGTTACACGACAAGGATATTGTATATGAACCTGCAAATAACGGGCCATAAGTTGGCCATTCGATGAATACCTGAGCATCCCCAAACCCATAGCGTGCCCACCCCATCTCCAGTCCAGCCCGGGAACACACTAGGGAACCACGTTCACAGTAGGGATGGAAGATTGTGAATCACAAGGTAATACCCAGAAACCTGGGAAGCAGAGGCCAACTGCTGGCACTCAAAGGTCAACACAGAATGGAAATCACCCTAGAGGAAGTTAGAGAGAAAACTCCAAACCCCAGACCACTGTCGGGTCATTTCAGGTAGGAACTTCTGGGTATGGTCTATGTTCAGCTGATCACTCTGTGTATAGATGCACAAAATACCAGACCACCGAAGCAAGGAAAGTTCGAGTGTTTGAGAGGCGCCTTTGCTACAATGTTTCAAGGCGGACCCAAGAGCATCAGATTGTTCTGAGAAATACCCGTTCTGCAACATATGCCAACAGGGCACCATCGAGCTTTATGTAACCAAAGTGGTAAGTATCCAAGGTCAGATGGCAACAAGGCTTTAAGTAACCAGAGAGGAACAGCTGCTCTGGCTACTATTTCTGCAGCAAATGGTTCTGCTGGTGTAGCTACTGTTCATGCACTAGTAGCTGGATGTGAGAAGGCTGCTGCCCTACCCACAGTAATCGTAAGTTTGAAAACCAAGAATTGAACAAAGCTTGAGCGAGCTTTGTCTGATCAAAGCGCTCAGAGATCCTTTATCAGAAAAGGAATACTGAGCAACGATGAAACATCATGTCGTCATACCATCCAGACCATCGACGGTTTCAACATTAAATGTACCGAAACAGAATATGACATCACTCCTGTCACATTTAATGTGCAAACACATGAGAGCACACACTAGCGAAAAGACTCAACATGAACGGAGTGAGTGAGCTTGCTCAAAGGTTAACAGCCAAAAGACATAACCTGGCTGATAGGTTTGGTAATGCAGCCACTACCCTGTAGACATGCTCGTTGGAGCCGAGTGTTATTATAGCTTCGCCATTGCGGAGGAACAGGATGAAGGAGTAACAATAAACTCCTCAAATCTCGGAGACATGCTGTCTGGACCCATCTCCACGACATCTCCACAGGTAAGCGTGATCACTGAACTCAAGGTTGCGGTCATCATGGAATCTGAAAGAGATTTCGACCTGGTGTGGAGGCTAGACACAGTCGGTAGATCACCTGAGGAAGCTCACCATGATGATAAGGCAGCCCTAGCGAAGTTCAACAGTTGCATCAGCTTCTCTGAGGGTAAGTATGTAGCTAGATTGCCATGGAAGGCGGCTCACCCCACACTGCCAATTAATTACTGTTTGGCCCAAGAGAGGCTGGTAAGCAATATCTCAAGCGTTTGAGGTCAGAACCTGAATTCTTGGAGTACTATAATAGTGTAATGCGAGAGCAATTGCAAAGAGCTTTCATTGAAAGGGTAGGTAACATGAAACCGATTGAGGTGTGCCATTATCTTTCTCACCGTGCAGTGCAGAAGGAATCTCCGACAACACCTCTGTTTGTGGTTATTGATTGTTCAGCTAAACCATACATTGATGCAGGTAACCTAAATGATTGCTTGTATCCCGGACCATCTATGGTCCCAGAGATACCACAAATGTTGATGTGATTTAGATTGGGGATGCTGGCCGCCTGTTTTGATATTGCAAAGGCATTTTTGATGGTAGGTTTGGATGAGCAGGAAAGAGATTTTACAAGGTTTCTATGGCCATGAGATCCCAAGGATCCTGACAGCCCAATAGGCATCTATCACTTCAAGATTATATTTTTTGGAGCAGCCTGCGCACAGTTTATTCTGAATGCACAATTGATGATCACTGGGAAAAGTATGGGGGCAAAGGGACATTACAAACAGGATCAAGAAGAGCACCTGTGTTGACAACCTCTTGTGAACTGCATCAGCAAAGGCGTAGTAAAAGGAATTATATGGTTCATCCAAGAAAATCTTGGGTTATGCTGTGCTCAACCTCAGGGAATGGGGAACGAATGTCCCAGAGCTCAAGGTGATGACACAAAGGGACGATGAGTCAGATGTCAGAACCACTGTTCCTGTCCTCGGACTTAAATGGGACACAGTCCAGCACACCTTAGCAGTAGCTCCCATGGGGTTAGAATCCAGTAAGCCGACAAAAAGAATCGTCCTCTTGGGTTAATGACACCTATCAACATCAAAGCTAAATTCCTAACGGAGGAAAAGGTGAGTTGGGGATGATGATCTTGTTGAAGCCATTGAAATAAACTGGGAGAAGATCATGAAAGAGTGTGTAATGATGGGTGACATACCCATGAAACGCAACGCAGAAATTACCTATACACATTTGCAGATGCTTTGACGGTGGCATATGGAGCAGTTGTGGGTGGGATCAGCGAAGGTAACGTAACACTGTTAATGGCAAAAAGACGGAGTGCACTTGAGAAAATGCTTTCTGTGCCTAGGTTGGAATTGACTGCAGCACTGCATGGAGTAGAGCTCACTAGGTATGGATGTGAAGTTTATGGAAAGGAAGTCAACATTTAGGTCATACACATGTGGTCAGACAGTCAAGTTGTCTTGGGTTGGATCCATTCTGCTAGCCCATTGGAGACTTACATGCAAATCGGAAGCAAGACATAAAGAAAGCGCTCCCTAACGCCTATAGGCACTATGTTCCTACTAGTCAAAATTTCGCTGACTTGATAACTTGATTAGTTAACCCGAGGAGAATCAAGACAAGTCATCTGTGGTGGCATGGATCTAAGAACATGGTGGAACTCCATCAGTAGGAAAACTTTTCTGCTCGAGTGCACACAGTAACACTGAATAAAGCAAAAAAATCCCAAACCCGGAGCCCTTCCTACCTGCAGATGCAAACAAATGTTGTACTTTCAAGAAGTTAATCAACACCTTTGGGTGGGTGAAGAAATTCATCGAGTGCCTAATGGGTAGTTAAATGATTACTCAAATAACAAGGTAAGTAGTAATTCAAATGGTAAGTTAAAGGTTAAGGTAAATGGTACGTCTATGGGTAAAAAAACATGTAAGTTGATATACAATGGTAGGAGACAACCAAAGAGTCTGAGTCTCAAGGAGATGGGATGGGCCGAGAACTGGGCAGTCAAAGCACTTCAAGAAGAAGTCTTTGCGGATGAGATAAAATTCATTCGCAATCCCATATCCTTGGGCTCCATTCCATTAAAAAAAAAACACAACTTGATGCTCAGAGCTGACAAATTAGTCGTGGTAAATAGAATCACGGAAGCTGAGGTGGAGTCGGCAGAGTATCCAGTTCTGCTACCTGCCAAGCATCGGGTCACCAACATGATCATTGAAAGAGTCACAAGACAGGACACCATATGGGAGTAAACCACGTTGTGGCTGGACTATGTCACAGGTGGTGGATACCAAGAGCCAGAAAGAGAATCAATGGCATAATTATGCAGTGCGTGCAATGTAGACGGGAACGTAGGGTGCATTTTCGTGGACCACCAACCCCCCTCAACGGAGATACAAAGTAAGTCAGTCACGTCCCCTTGCGGGGACTGGTGAAGATTAGGTCGACCCCTTTATGTGAAGGAAGGGAATAAAACGGTACACAAACGGTACATTGTTTGTACACATGTGCATCCACACGAACGGTTTACCTGGAAGCTGCCAAGACCTGTCCCCAGAGGCCTTCCTGAGAACCGTTTAAAGCTTCTCCGATCGTCGCTCGTATCAATAAATGTTGATCAGTGAAAACGGATCAAACTTTGTGAGTTCCGCTAAGATACTACAATCTTGGAAGGAAAATCAGAGTGTACAGAGTACACTGAATCAAAATAAATGTACGTGGCATTTCATCCCCAGTTGGGCCTTTTGGTTCGGAGGCTTCTGTGAGAGGATAGTGAAGAAAGTCAAGTTGGGCCGTCAGAAAACGTTACACAGAGCCATGGTGACAGAAGACGAACTTAACACCGTACTTTGTGAGATAGAAGCGGGTCTCAAAGACCATCCGCTAACATCTATCTTAGACGCGGTTGATGACTATCAACTACTGACACCGTCGTAGCTGATGCTCGGAAACCGTCTGGATAGCATACCTGTAGCAACGACTGACGGGAGTATGAACTTGATCCCTCTACGTTCACAGCGGAGCTCCTATCGCGCCCTCAGAAAAACGTCCATAAAATTCTGCATCGTTCCCAAATAAAGTTCACAACGGAGTACTTGACCCTTCTTCGGTATTATGCCGTTGATGCCAGGGAAATCCACGCACCCTAAGTGGGTGAAATAGTTCAGATCCACGACGAGGGTCCAAGCTGCAATGGGGTCTGGTCGAGTCGTCGAGCACCACAAAGGCAGAGATGGTCATGGACGAAGCGTGAAACTAAAAAACACGCGGAGGGACAGCCAGTCGTCCAGTAATTTTGCTCTATCCATTAGAAGTACAAGCGAGCTAGTTTTCGAAGGTTTCTCCCGAGATGCTGGATCCAAACCAGACACCTCTGTTGAATGCGGACGGCATGCAAAAAAACATAGATGACCGATCCATCCCTGACGAGAGAGACCGCTCAAATACAACAGTTGTATTCGAGCCAAATGCTGTCAGACCCAAAGTGCAGCAGCATCAGCAGCATGAAAGCGTTTGTCACTCAGCTACAATGAATGACAATATTTTTTTCGTGGTATGGGAGCATGTAGGAAATAAATCATACATGCCTCACAATGGAAGGCAACTGTAATTGTGTGTATTGCTTGGCGCCGTCTAGTGCAGCATGCGACGGATAATTCTGGAGGGACAAATTGGTGTGAGGAGCCTGTCTTTTAGCCCCCTCCCGCTCCTTCTTCGCTGCAAGTTAAATGTTCCCGCCATTTGCTGCCGAGAGGTTTTCCCTGTTTCGTATAGTGTATAAAGCAGAAGTTAATTCATTTTAGGTTTGTTATAGCGTTGAAAACAGTATTATGGTATGGTAAGGTCATGTTTTAATTATGGTAAATAGGCCTTCGTGATAGTTATTGAGTTTGAAGTTAATCGTTCCTTGTTTGGGACTGGGTTACAAGCAGGCATCTGTCCCTAGGGAGGCTCAGATGCGGCTAAAGCCAGTAAACGCCTCGGGACGATCAGAGTATATCCAAACAGGATGTAGTGCAGAGGTTTATCGTGTTAGCATGTCTCCGGAACCGAAGAATGAAGAAAGTGTACAGGAACTCTTTCCCCCTCGTGACAATGGTTGACTAGATTGATTAGATTCTACTCTATGATCGGTGGACAATTTACTAACCCCATCAATCTAGGAAATTAGGAACTTTCAGAGAGTAGCACAGTGTTTAGTCGTCTTGTTACAGTACGAAATGGGTCGACGATCAAAATTATCCCGTAGAATACGACGTCGAAATCTAAGTGAGTTCAGATCATAAAAGTGTTGTCCACGCTGGGCACAGTATGTATATTGTGTTTATGAGTTATAAGGGCAGATGAATCACTGTAGAGTTTCATTAGATGGTCTCTACAAATTTCGTGTCGAGCCAACTATTTACAGCTAATAATTCATTGTTTATTTTTATTGCGATTTCCATGTCCATTGTCGAAAATGAGACTGGCATTGTACTATCATCGACAAAAAATATGCACTTGAACAGGTTTGAGGAATTTAGAAGATCGTTAATGAGGAATAGAAGCTATAGAAGCACTAAAATTGAGCCTTGAGGAACGCCATGACTGATATTGAGAAGATTAGACTTACAGTCCATTATCACAGTGTATTGTCGTCCATTGAAAAGGTAGATGGTAACCAACCCAACGCCAGTCAACGTACACCTTGGCTGCTCATCTTGGATAGTAATTATATAGTACAACTTACACCTCAGCTACTGCCACACATGCCTCAGCAACTGCCACACATGCCTCTGCTGCTGCCACACATGCCTCAGCTGCTGCCACGCATGCCTCAGCTGCTGCCACACATGCCTCAGCTGCTGCCACACATGCCTCAGCTGCTGCCACACATGCCTCTGCTGCTGCCACACATGCCTCAGCTACTGCCCCACATGCCTCAGCTGCTACCACGCATGCCTCTGCTGCTGCCACACATGCCTCAGCTGCTGCCACACATGCCTCAGCTGCTGCCACACATGCCTCAGCTGCTGCCACACATGCCTCAGCTGCTGCCACACTTGCCTCTGCTGCTGCCACACATGCCTCAGCTGCTGCCCCACACGCCTCAGCTGCTGCCACGCATGCCTCAGCTGCTGCTGTGCATGCCTCAGCTGCTGCCACGCATGC
>SDVV010011720.1:0-15739 GCA_016164225.1 Gammarus roeselii | reverse complement strand
GCGCACATCACACTCATTTTTTGGACATCTCAACAACGCATCTCGAAACGTTTCGCATTCTTCCTTCACAACTCGCAGGTCCTACCCTCCCACGTTGCCATATACCTCCCTCAACCACCATCATTACCTCTCATTCTCTTCCCACCCTTTTGTTCCCCTTCCAGCTCTGCTTCACTCATAGTCTTCCAGACACTCCTCCGCCCTCCCCTCTCAACACCCGCACATCCATCAACCTTCCCACCACCCTCCTTGAAATCAGCACAAAATTCATCAGTGCTTCTCCACCACTGCATCCTGGGCCATCCGTACTTGTGGATATGTTTCCGATCACCAGCTCCTGCTTCAGACAGAGCTATCAAATTTCCACCACTCTCATTTTACCAGGAACAACATACCTCCTTATCACATTCTCCACCAATACATCTCGCAAAGCCATCCCTACCGGGGGCTTTCCTTGCTTTAATTCATCACTTCTTCCCTAGTGATGTCCGCAACAAGCACCTCTCCATACACTCACTCAGGTAAGCCAAAAATTGCTCCCACGTCCACTCACTTCTCCCGTTAGAAGGTTCGTACACACTCTCAAATGCCCATCTTTCTAAGCCTAACTTAACTTCCACCCACACCAATTTTGAGGGCTACTCATTGCACTCTGTGACCCTACTTGCCAATCGATCACTTAATATCAACACTACTCCTACTTGAGCCCAGCCTTCCTCCACTCTAGACTTCCTTCCACTTACCTCGCTAAACTCATATTTGCCCTTTCCTTTCAACTTCGTCTCACTCAGCGCCAGCCCATCAAACTTCCTCCTCACAATTATCACACCTATCTCTCTCTTCTTTGCTTCATTCGTACTACACACACGCGCATTCAGCAGGTCGTTCTCCCTGGCACTAAATTCCTTTATAGCCAACGTCAGATCAGCCCCTTTCATCGCCGCAAACTGCCTTATCAGCCACAAATTGTTCCGACTACCTACCTAAGGTACCAATTTTTAACAACGAACATTCGTAGCGTTCCTCAGTCAAACCAACCACTGTCATATCTGCCACCGACATTCTGCCTAAACTTTGTTTCAGCTACGTCAGAATCAGAAATCAGTCGTTCCATTTTACTGGTTATAACTTTGATGAAACTTTTCCTACCCAACCTAACCTAACCTAGGGTACGTGTTTCTAACCCGCGGGGCAGAGGTACGTATTTTTAGCCCGCGGGGCCAACATACGTATATTTCTAGGGTACGTAATTCCGTTTTTTAGCGTTTTTTTATTGAAGTTTCATTAAAGTGATAACCAGTAGGTTGGTACGCCTGTTTAGGTGTAAAGACAGTGGCAGATATGACAGTGGCAGATTTTGAAGTGGAGGAAAATGCATGTGGGCTGAAACATCGTTCAGGTCGAAAGCGAAAGCACGTGTGATGAAAGATTTTTAGCGGTTTTGACCCTGTCCGGCTATGACAGTGAGGTGAAGTGAAGTGGCGAGAGTGCGCGTGTGCGGAAATAATTTTAGCGCGAACGCTGGGCTCCACATTTAGCGAACCTAACAATAGGGTTCAGAGAGGCGTGCGTCTCTCCTCCCCCGCTCGTATTGCCGTCCTACAGGTAGGATTATACAGCGAAAGGGATTCTTTGCCACCTCGGAAAGTATTACCAGCGATAAATCCCACAATCAAAAATGCCCTTTTGGTAAGAACCTATGTCGTAGTAGATGACAACATTATTCATTGGAAGACTGTAGGTTGTGTCTCCGATAAAGATTAACATTATTTCATCTTTTGTTCGCAATAACTGAGTGAGTTTGCACTGTTTTCGTAAATCGTTCCGTAAATAGTTTGATTTAACTCCGTAATGTATTCAGTTTCAGTATTTTTTGATGTTTGAGATGTTTGCTGTCATTTTTGCCACTTCACTTGATAGAACATCCGACTGGCAATATCGCTCAGCATACGTACGTACGCTGAAAATATTTAATTGGGCATCCTACCGGCAATTCGTTCACCAACTGCTGAAGAAAGTGGAGTTT
This sequence comes from Gammarus roeselii, assembly GCA_016164225.1. Lineage (NCBI taxonomy): Eukaryota > Metazoa > Arthropoda > Malacostraca > Amphipoda > Gammaridae > Gammarus > Gammarus roeselii. The sequence continues at coordinate 13,713 of SDVV010011720.1, read as the reverse complement.
TCTTTACATCTGTAATTTTAATTGAATACGGTCAAAAAGACTTGACAGGCATCCCTCAACCAATGCCTCTTCGCACACGCAACCAAATTAAACTGCATGCAATATCCATAGGAAATATATGGTCGTGAATAAAACACTGGTAAATGAACATGTTTTGTTTTAAACTTGAGTAAATGGTGGGACGACGAATAGTGGACGGTCAGAAAAACAGACCCGATGGAATTATATACGATGGTAACGATACGTCTAACGTCATCTATTGGAATGCAAAGATAATATCTATCTAACAATGACAAACCACTTGATTTCTTCAGTCAGACAAGTGGAAACCCAAACAGACCAGAATATATTTTGTGAACTGTCAATTAAACATCTAACATAATCAATTAGAATCTGAAAATTATTTCAATCTAAAAAAAAAACTTTCAGCATCAGTCAAACGAAAATTCACTCACTCATTTTATATCATCACATTGTTTGGTCTATAAAGCGACCAATTCGGTTTCACGTCGGACACGTAACAAAATAGTGCCGGAAAGTACAAGTAAACTTGCACGGATATGATCTGTGAGTTTGTGATACTACGAAGCAGTTGACTTTTTGAGTGATTCTGTTTCGTGAGTTTGAGAGGCATGGCTGAGTAACGAGGTTGGACAGTATTGTTATTGACAAAGCGTGAGTTTGAATGAGAATGTTAAGAATGTTGGAGGCAGAGTAAATTCCCGTGTTATGAGTTTTTTCGGACGAGAACCGTATTGTTATCTGTGCTGATCCTAGGATTGTACTCAGAAAAAAAAAATTGATCAACAAAATGCTTTTCCACTCACATGGGAGATTTTTTACGTCTTGCCCGAGTACCAGGTTATTTACATTTTTTTTACTCAACATCGGTAATAACTGAACTCGGAACTTACTATCCGCTACCAAGCAAACTGCACTTGGTATTGGCATTACACGGAGGACTTGGTCCCATACTGTCACCTAAACCCAACACAAATCACCGTAAAACAGGTCACATTACAACTCGCCATACAAAATATCAAACCAACACAAACCAACCCTTCCAAACATAAACAATACCCAAACCAAACATATACAATCTCTCAAATATGATCAATCTCTTTCAATCGCACAATACCTGCGAGGAGGGGACAACCCGACCCGACACCAGCCCGTTTTACAGCCCAGTTTCGTCTCCCTCGACAGCCTGATTTCGGCCCTTTTTCACTCCCCGATGTCTAGTCCCCTACAAATACTTACAGTTGTAAAACACCCTATTATTGTGAACCTTCCAACGACAGTTGCAAGCTCCCAACAACAGACTATCTTCAGTTACTCTCGTTAAGCCCTCAATTGCTGCAGCGATATACAAGCTTCTAGTTGATGCTGCTAATACTAAAATTACTTGTGCTTTTCAAACGATGCGTTTTTTATTTATTGCACAATAGTTATTGGCGGACCATGAAATAATATCTGTGGCTCACTCAGCCCCCGTGTAATTGACCGGCCTATAGGTGGTGCAAACAACGGCCGCGACCTTCGAAATGTCCCTTACGCGTTATTTATAACTAACTCCTACAAAAATGTCTCAGTTGTTCGAGATATCTTTTGTACTAGAACTACATTTCATTGAACTAATCTGATCACACTATATAATAGGTTGAATGTGCACATTTGCATCATCGTATATTCTATTTATATTGTTTTCATATTTCCTTTAATTCTGTATCGAATGCTGCTAAATATTCTTCCAAATTATAAGATCAGCGATTCTTTGTTCTATTCATCGGGTGCTTATATTATTAGGCCCCTTAATGACCCAACATAAACAGTCATTCGATTACAAAGAGGCTGTTTTCCAATCCTTGTATCCATATTTCATATATCATTCATTTGATACGTTAATGAATAAGAGACGTATTCATCACACTTATAAATACTTGTTCATTCAGTTCTGTCATTCTAGTGTCGTATCAGAAGTAAGTATTTTGTTCTTCAAGCTGATATGTGTTAGTGCGCGTGTGTGTAGATGTGTGTATGTGTGCGTGCGGGAGAGGGTGTGTTTGTGTGTGTGAAGATGTGTGAAGATGTTTGTGAGCTGTCGGTGTATGTGTTTGTGTGATGGTTTACAAGGGTTGACTAACTGATTAGTGAGTGTGTTGTTTGTTGCCCTATATGTTTGGCACTTGTTTTGTGTCTTGCTCGTAACATAAGCCGCCGTGACCGCCGTGGCCGAGAGGTTAGCGTATCCGACCGCAGTGAAAGCCTTTGGGGCTGTCTGTCGCGAGTTCGAGCCTTGGCAGGGACACGGCGGTCTTGCGGCGAGGAGATTGGGTGCCTCCTCCTTCTGTGTCTGCCTAACGTAGCCACCCTCCTAACTATGGGGAAACAGCTGTATGTCTATACGTACGTAACATAACTTACCCATCTTTCATATTATTTGATGTGGTATATCTGAGGTTTACTTGCATAATATGTTCAGTTATGTTATGTATATGTTTTTTTCATTATTCAAATGATTCTTAGTGATATTCACCTAATTTTTGCTAGAGCGTCCGATATCTCTTTCCAAAGCACTTCAGTAATTACAAAAAATGTTTGGGTCTGCATCAGAAATTCGGTTTACATTGTCTGAATCCCAGACGTATTTTAGATGCCAATAGACGATTAGTATGAACGGATGGAATTTTTTGACATCGTTTAGCCCATCGTCTGGCCTGTAATACCGAGGCAATGCCATAAACTACGTGATGGATTGTTTATCGTTCATTCACAAATTCCTATGCTTGATAATAAAGATGTCACTTCGAAATAGTAATTTCACATCACATGATGTTTTTCTACAACAAAAGAGGATTCATAATAACACTTTATAAGTTCAACTGTTCGAAAAATATATATGTTGGTTTTCGTGAGTGTCGTTTTTATAAGATACGGAAAATACGATCTAAACTGCTGTTATATTACATGATTGAAGAAGATCAGCATCGGAGTTAAATATAAGCAAATGTTCGAGCTGGTCTTTTCCCTCGAACATTTTTTTCAGTTTTAAAAGTAATTTGAATGTTACTAACCACGAATAGGAGACATTGAATGTCGTTAAAAATGTTGTTCCAATGGAGTATCCTAAAGCTACAATTTGTAATCAATAATTTTATCAGTTATATTTGGTTAACTCGACTGATTGTCTGTTTCCATGTATTTTCCCCCCGAACTCTGCTCATCGATGATTTAAACTGGACAGTAATCATAACCGGCCAAGATAAGTTTGTGACTCATCTGGCGGTATATTTATATATTTTTTTTATTTTATGTCCCCAAAACACGTTCCTTCCCATCATCCATTGGCGGCTTGTAAAAGTGTTCCGAAACGACGTTCCTTACCATCCTCCATTGGCGGCTTGTAAATTTGTTTGATGGAAATCGAAAACACAAAGTCTCTCCAGTCTTTTATGGAAGTCTCTAACTTCAGCGATTCAATTGGCCTTAAAGCGACTTTTTACGCCGATGGATCGTAAAGGGGTATTGAAAAAGACAAGATATCGAAATGGTCAGTTCAACCACCGATGTTATGGACAGGGATGAGGGGTGGCATCCCAATGAAGTCTCGTGAAGACCTGTTCCTGACGCGATGAAACCTGTAGAAAAAATATAGACAAAAGCCTTTACTGATTATTTTCATTGCGAATTATTTTGCCAACATGCTTTTATTTCATTAGAGGTATTTCTGATGTTAAAGAAATTTTTGTAAATATTCTTGATTTTGTCTATATTTGTGAATTTCAGAATTTCCTCACTTGATCTTGTCCGCGACACCTCCAGTTAAAAGTCTGTAATCTGAGCACAATTACTGGGTTCGTGTTAGGTGATGGAATTTTATGAAAGGGATCGGTAACACGAATAGGGGCAAGATTGCTCTGTAGCAACAGGTCGGGTGCCTGTCAAATTCAATCAAGAAAATTATTAAAAATTAATCACATGTATCCCATGAATCGAAGAGGAAATTATGATGAATATGCTTGCATTTTTTAGGAATTTCTAATATCGAACTATAAACACTATATTTCGTGGAAACTTCATGAACTAAAAAATATTAATGTCAGGAATAGAATCTCGCCGGGTACAATCGATGGAAGAACTGTCGACACCTTCATGCCTCACGCGTTGACTTGAGTGTTGAAATTTCGGAGTCACTCTGTCCCTAACGCTCTGTCCACACCTTGAACTCTGATTGATACTTCAAACACAGGTGAACCAAACCTCTCTATGAGCAAGGGCTATAACAAGATACGGATGTCGTGTCCTAGTTTATAAGCTTTGTTTAAAAAATTATCAGCTGTCCTAGGACCAGTCATAGGTGACCTCCCAATACAGTGTTCTCACCGTAGAGTAACTTGACTAAAGCCCAGCCGCTGGGAAGCTCCAAACAAATCATTAAATGGAAGAACCATTCTGCCATCACAGAGGCTTGGCGTCTCTTTAATCTACTTGCCAGAGGGCATTGATCTGCACACGCCGGATGCTGAATCACCTCAGGTTCAACACGAGGTGATGAGGTAATTACCTACCCTATCACATCGTCCACCAGCAGGGTAGGGGAGCCGGCCAGTGTCCCTCGCCACACAGTTCATTCATTCTCAAAGCTCATGGATAGAGTGGAGTGGGGAGCAGAACCCCGGGTAGCAATGCAACATTCAACGTGGGTACTCCGAAAGGTCACTTTGAAAAGCAAATTTTGAGAGTGGGGCGGATTGAATCTCATTTTCCTTGTAAATTCTAGCAAACAGTCAGGAGCACCATGCATGACAATGTTGAAAATGAATAATTGTTGTTATTTCAGCACGGTGACTTGAAAAAAAAAGACAAGCATAGCAGCAAGGGATTTCATCTTATTGCATCATGGATGTGACAATTGTATGCCAAACAAGTACATAACATAATAAAGTTCCATTTTACATTTAGAATATAAAATTTGATATTGATATATTTACACACGTATTTTTATACCCGTTCAATTGCCGCTACATTGAAAGGTAATTCTTCAAGAAAGTCTACGATTCAGGAGCCACGTACGTGAACCTCTTTTTGCATGTAGGGAACAACACAATAAAACAAAATTATTGCATAACATATTGCATTTGCGCGAGAGTTTTGTAAATAACCGGTCTGATCGTGATTTTAGTAGCTAATACGGGGACAAATATTTAAAAATTCGATGCGTATCTATTTCTTTTATCGTTTTGTTTAGATCTGAGCAATACAATTTCAAGATCAATGCGTTAATGATGAAGGCCTGAGACATATTGAATGATGTTTGACATTGAACAGACGGTAAGACAAACGGACGCTAGTAATAAAAAAAAAATACTCCCTGTTACTACAAACTTTGAAACCGGTACACTTCACCTAGTTTGGGTTTGCAGTTATGGAATCATACTCTGTTTCATGAAAATACAATGTTTGGTGGGACGTTACGGAACGAATATAATTTCGAGCTGTTCTCAGAGGATCGTTCTATTTAAAAATACCTAATTTGTGTAGTCTCTGTTCTAAACTCACCTCCGAACAGTCATAACTACATTAGTCTCCATGCTGGTTTGGACAGGTTTAAATAGTACTATCATTTATTGGTAGGGTGCTGATTATCCTAAAAAGAAATTGGTCTGGAAATGTGAGAGAATACATTTAATGAGGCGCGACCACCGTTCGCGTCAATAAGCATTTTCCTACACTCTTACATGGAATCCACTCGTGCTGAACTAACATCTGCCAGCCTCGTCATGTGACCAGGTCATTAATAACAACACAGATTCGCCTACATCGTTGGGCAATAGTCTTTCTCAATTATGTTTGGATTATAGACAACAAATGCCCAAGTAGGTCGATGTTAGGTGAATTTCTGATTCTTACAAGCAGATATTTTGACGTTTACCCTATTTTGGGTCCACACAACAAACATTCATCGTAGCATACGGTTGAGTTCAATAAGTCAATACAAGTACAATTATTTAGCAAATAAGAGACCTGAGTAAGGTCTTTCAAAATAATCACTCAACTTCTCAATTGGTACCCACTCACGATTCTCAATCAGATAAGAGAACACGAAATCGCATTCACTTCAATTAAGCTATCTATTCATGTTTCACAGTGGGACCATAAAATGGGAGATTTTGAGATATATTCATTACATGGCACAGATCATGGACTCCATGCATAGACCAAACATTCGGAATGCCTTAACATCAGTTTACCTCGTTAGGGGTAGAAAAATTACAGCTTTGTAATTATAGGTGGACTGATATTAAAAAATAATTATGAAAGTACTCCGTTTTCATCCTTTACAATTCCCATATCAGAGGTGCAACAAATGCTGCATACTACTTTCTTAAAAATAACCTATCCGACAATAATATTCACCCTTTTTTAACAGAATCCTACTTGCGCACTGAACGATTTGTAAACTTTCTCAGTGAGATTAGCGGTGGGTTCCCGGCCATAATAAGCACTTTTCGCTAAACCTGCGTCTATAGTGTGTAGGACGGCTATAATACCCACTTATAAACCAGTACTGCCTGACCTGATGGGAGGATGGTAAGGTGGAGTCAGAGGTTTTCACCAGAATAGACGCAACACAAACATGATCGTAAAGTGATTGTGAAGACATAATATTTGTCTGCGGATTTGAATCGTCAATGTTGAATGGAAAACTGCCTATATACAGTATAGCTTGAATAAGCGACACTCATTGAGTCAATCCTAATGAAAAGTATAATAGATTTAGCATACCTGCTTTCTTCGAGCGACTAATGAAACGATTATTTACGGCTTATTATGAGTTACTGCCAGATACAAAAAATCAATAATTAAAGAAACGTTCGTCGGTGAAAATAATTATTGCATGTTTTGAAAAAACTTGATCAGGCAAACAAACATGTTTAAGATAAAAAATAAGGGCTTACATGATAACAATCTGCCGCTTGCCCTCGCACTATCTTCGAATCAATTAACGGACGTCCGACTTAGCTCGTATTCACTGCTAATCGCTCGTATTGCACCATTGCCACCATCGCTCATCAATGAAACAGCTCAACATTCACAGCTGGGCACAATGAATGATATTCAGAAACGGAAGAAAATGCAGTAACGGCTAATCGACGAGAGAAGAAGAAGCGATATTTTTTCAGGGAAGAATATAACTTTTTGGGATGGTATTAATTCTCAAACAAGACTAACTACATTTTGGAAATCGGATTTGTACTCGGATTCAGTACATATATATTTTTCTTTCGATACTGCATGTACAGTTCAAAATAAATACTCACCGGTCCAAATAACTCATGATATTTTTTGGAAAGTCTATTGCACCACATTCATAAAGTTTATACATGTATTTTAATCATGGCAAAACTCTACATTTATTAATGGTATACTTGAACGAATAAAATAATTAAATATTTTGAATTCCTGCTGCAAAATAACTGGAGATAATTTTGAGCAAGTTTGTTTCATATCATAAAGTTGCTCCTTTATTTTAATCGATTCCAGAATTTAAGTCAATTAGTAAGATCAATGAGGTCAACACGGAGAAAACATCGTGCCGTGTCATTAAACTAGATTTTGCTAAAGGCACACCAAAGAGATTTTTTTTGCGGTCATCTTCATTGATTATCGTGGCTTATAGCGTATTTTGAGATATGAAAAGATACGGCGCTCACTGCATTGAATCTTTGCAGTGCTTTGAAGAATATTATTTACTCTGGACACTAAAAACAGAATAATGAAAGATCATTGAAATTGTTCAGAAATGTATAAGTAGGATGCAGATGTCGACATGAAAATGTATCTTCGTCCTTAGAGGTTAGACGACAACCACAATATTATTGACTACAATTCAGTGGTGAGTTGAGTTAAAATGAATAATCCTTTAATAACAGTTCAAGTCGCGTCCGGTAACAGATAGGTGCCCGCCACTGTTAAAATAATCGAAATAAAATGTAACCAGGCATCAACGAAACCTTAATTGAATAGTAAGCGGTGGACTTTCTGACATCGATTGACATTTAATAACCAGCAATTACGACGATAGGTTTGATCACGTCATTGATTACGTGCTACTTTGATTGAATTTCTTTGCCTGAGTCATCAGTTATCAATGTTTAGTTGAACCACATCCTGACTACACACTGAAAAGGCATTAGTAGTATTTATTAAAACAACTTTGATCCGTTATTTATGGTTTATTGTAATAACAATGTTGGGTTATTATTTTCATTTGAATTATTTGCCTGGTTTACTAGAACTAATCCGTTTAGGGACAATGTAGACTTATTTTTTAGTAATAATGTCGGATTGTGTTGGAGATGCATACTTGCGATTTTAGAGCGTTCGAGAACGGTCATCATTTTATTTCGATTTAGGCAGCTCCTTTATCTACCACCCCCCCCCCCCCAGGCAGCAGGTGCATTCTCTGTCCCACGTTAAATGTCGCAGTATCACGATAAGAAGTAATTCTTATGATATACCCTCATATGAAAAACAATTCATCCTATGCAGTTCACGCTGCCAATGACGAGTTGTGTATATCATCAGTCAATAAGCCGAATGTCCAACCATATGAACCTGTACAACTTATTGCAATTTTTATTTGACTGTGGCACTGATTATTGCGTTAATGTCCGTGTAGCCTTCATATATTTTGTTGCATGAGACGAATAAAGGTAGAAGATTTTGATAAATTTAATTACTCCCTATACGGGATAATCTCAAGTAAAACCATAGCGAGCAGTAGTTCATTTCTTAATGAATGTCAAAACAATCAATACCGCCTTTATTTTGAATGCAACTCTCGCGCTACAAGCGCTTGTTGTCTTTAATCAGTTCAGTTCGGTTCAGTTGACCGTCTCAGTGTCGCTCGTTTTGTTTATGGCCGTCTTTATTGAGTTGCGATTTTGAATCCTAATTTAAAGCTACAGACCCATATTAAAAAGAAATAGGAAAATCATTAAATCAGATTGAAAAGTCCAGTTGCGTGAATGGATAGCGTCCATCTTTATCAGTGGCATCCAGCCTGGCATTCTCTATTTTTAAATATTATGGTTACCATATCAGGTGGTGCCGTGGCTTTTAATCATCTTTATCAACTAATAAGCTATCACACTTGGGTGTAATTTTTCATTTCGTTTTGTCGACTCAAGATATCATCCGAATGCTCCTTCCTTGACTACATGCAAGGAAACGATATGAGGCCAATAATCTCTGGCAGCCCTTTGGACTCACGCCAGTGAAAAATATCATCAGCAAAATGTCATCAACGTGCTCGTGATTACTTAATAACGAATTTGACTCTGTTTTGCAGTTGTGTTCTGGAATAGTTTGGGCACAAGGGTTAGGCTGGGCGACCTTTCTAACCCAACCTATTCTAACCCATAGTGTCGTGTGTTTCTATGCCGTAGTGCAAACGTGCTGGCTATTCTACGATATTTCTAACTCGCATGTCTACCAAACAGGTTATTCTAAGAAGTGCGCTTGAAGATATTTAAGCGTTTTTAGTAAGTTTTATTGTATATTCCAATCCTCTCTATTAGTAAACACCGTCACCAGAGTGCCCAGCATAACACGGTTGGGCCTACAGTGCCCAAACCAGCCCCGAACCAGTAAGCCGAATTGTCTTCTTTGTTGACTCGGAAAGAATTGTTGCCGTATTCGTTAGTATTAGAAAGATAAATCGCATTTAAATTACCACTTTGGGCAATCAATTCAAGTGATGATCATTTGATTGAGTGGGAATTTGATGTCACTGTCCAGTCTGTATTCCCTGCAAAAGACGCAGTCAAGATTGGTTGGTTAAAAGTAATTGCATCACCCAAATTAATGAAGCAGAAATCGCCACCGCTGCTGCTAATTTTTAAGATTTCCGGCGGCGCTTTAATTATTTATTCTACTCGTTCTACTCGGATAATGAATTATCTGCAGCGGCGGCGCTTGATTCTTTGTTTGGAGGAAGCGGCGCATTGTCTCGATTTTTGGTGACGCTTATACTTTTCATAACCAACGAGGGAACTCTTATTGCCGGGTATCCAGGCTAGACTTGCAAGCTGCCAAGAGGGATCCAGACTGACATTGCACCTGAACTCAGCAGATACAAGTACACTCATTCCCAAGTGACCAGGCTGGATTGTGTGGAAGTAGTTAAATACCTGGTTTGGAAGTACAGCTGTCAACTTTTCAATGTATGGACATGACATTGTCGACAACCTCATGTTTTGACGAGCATGCGCCCTATTTGGCTAGAAAATATCGTCCACCGGAGGTGACTCTCCGTTGTCGACGACCAGGGCTACTCCATGGGGGTTACTTCCTGGGGACCACAATGTCGGAAATATCAAATTCTGAGATGACATTTCTCATAGAAATTTTCTTAATATGTATCAGCTACTTAAAAGAAATATGATACGGGAACAGAATCATCAATACATCGTCAAAGTTGAAGTATGTTTTCCACTCCAAACTTGATGCTTTGGATAGATTCTTCTACCGATTGTTGTCAAATTTTGTGGGTGATTTCACTAAAATTTTGTGCTTCGTTGCACATGAATTATTAATATTCAAGAGAATAAATAATTGTATAAACACATTCAAATGTACAACAACGGGTAGTCACCCCAGGTGAAACACGATCAGGGTGATTCCCATTACGTATTTTGTTAATATTTTTTTTACGTTCTCCTTAAGAGAAAAGCATCTACGGGATTGTTTTTCCTTACTCATTGAATCATATGTGAGTATATGACCAAAAAATAAATCCATTAATTAAGATCCTATGTTTATACAGCAAGTAACAAATCGGGGACTGCCTTTCTCTTGACACCCTAAGGTGTGAACTATGCTGTGAGATAACTTCATATAAGCTAGCAACACTGTTTCTAATTAGATACAGTATTTGTCTTATATAACATGCCGTTGTATTCACGGTATGGCAAAGAGTAATCCACAGAAAGGAAAAAATCTTTGTTTACTTGTTATATCACGTATTCTAAAATAATCGTATTATCAAAATCTTTGTACATCTAATTGCACCTGAGTCATAACTCGTTCAGGGTTCGTGAAATGATTTTCTGCAGGGGAAGTTTGCTATGAAGAAATAAAAAGTTAAATATATTATGTCAAACTTGAAAAACAACGCTTCTGTTTCAAGAATGACGGAAACCTCGGACATGGATAGAAATAACCTGTCAGACGCAAAATTCCCTACTATTTTTAAAATGCTGCATGGTAGAATGATGAGTTTTATTTTGCACAATGGCCACAATAGAAGTTAGGCTCAGCATAAATACAAAATGCCTGAGTTACGTACATTATGGGTGTGGAGTAGCTACCTGGGTAGGTTCCACCTCTACAGTTTTGTAGCAGGGCCTTTCCTCAAGATTGTGACAGTGAATTTAATATGTACTCCGATAACTTTTCTTAGTGTTGCCTCTGTTTAATTAGCATGTCCGTACCAAAGAGTGCTCGTTTATGTAACCACTGACTCATTTTGTCGACCGTTACGTCGCATTGACTTGCCAATCTGGCTGGGCAACTGCTTTAAAAATTTGACTTTGATTGGACTGACTCGCGTGTTTTACTTCGAGAACTGGTAAACTTAGTTATCCGAAAAATCCAGAGCCAGAACGAATTCATTTTAACAGATTCGAAAAGCATGTGTCAGGTTTTAAATTGTTCACTGATGCGGAACTAATATTACAATAAATCGAATAACATGCACCTACAATTTACTACCACTAGCTGAATCGAACTACGCTTGTTAATTACGTTTATTTGGACATCAGTCTGGTTGATTTCAATGATTGAGTATAGTATTTTTTTATCTCTTGAACGGATTTTTTCTGATTTTTTTGAACTTTCTGAAACATTTTCGGGCCGCACTCCCGCAAATCCTCATTTGCTGTTCTGTTTTAAAATTTATTTCCGTAATAGAACGAAAGCGCAGATTAATTTTTCCTGTTTTCCCGAAACAAGCGGGATGCATCTCTTGCAGGGGACTGAACCAAGCTACATGACGGTATTGGGCCTTGAGTGGCTGGTTTTGTAGACGGCTTTTGGCCGATGGTCGAAGTATGTTTGTTATGTTGATACGTTGAACTGAACCATGATACAGGATGACGTTGGACCGATAATGACAGATCATATGAGATGATGGCGTATTCAAAAGAACAACTCAACATATAACAGACGGAGCAGATGGTGTCATTATATGTGTACTTGATGATACTGTATTGTAGTAGATAGATCAACAGAAATGCATTACTTGGGCCAATTGTGTCAAGAAAATGTGAATAATTCATCAATTCGGCCATAGGCCGACATTGACAGTATATACCATTCGTTATCAATCTTGGGCCTATAAAAGTATTATGCATTTCCATGGTTCCTCACACATGTGAAATACTTCTCACACGCTGATGTCTTCTTGGTAACCAGCGCAGGGACAAAGTATCTATAAGTTCGGAGCTTCAAAGAAAGTATTGAACTGGACGCAAAGTGTCACGACTCCACACCTTCGTATTAGAACCAGTTTAAAAACCCTCAGTAATAATATGACGTCGATGATTGATAGGATGCCAGATCAGGTGCAAATTGAAGTGTACACTAATAAAAAAAGTTATTGGGTGGTGTGAAGCAGTAGCACATACAAATATGTTTGATAGCAGTCTGCAAAATTGCATATTTTTAAAGTTTTGAATCACATTAAAACAACTTTTTTTTGTGTGGGTCTATTCGAAAAAAGTTAGAAATTGTTTTGCAACATCATTGAATTAAGTACTTCTTGAGCCCGTGACAGTCCCTGACAACGACAAAGCACTGCAATGAATGAGAGCAGCGTTAATTTGGTTAAAGCTCCAACTACAGGCGGCGCAGCCATGACGCAAATGTCGGTATTGGAATGAAATTGTCTAATTAACAGCATCGTCCATTATTTTGGCTACTGTCACCAGATGGCCCATAGAGTTAGCTGCTGAGATCTTGAGTCACGCACAGACATTTACCACCATGTTCAAGGTGGAAAACTTTCCGAACTTGGAGGTGATGTTAGCCGACTCTTCGTTTAGAACTCGGTACACCAGGCCGTCTTTGCAGACATCACCGTGGTCATGCACGTTCGCCTGTACAGTCGGTGGAATAACCTCTTCCAACCAGAGGTCTTGTTTCGCCATGTTCGTCTTTTTCAGTCATGCAAATGATTAAAAAAAATTGGCTTCTTAGTAACCAAATAAACTGTTCCTTCTGCGTTACCAGAACATCGATTCCTCCGAGGTATTTTTAAGAAAATCGCACTATTTATAGAACAATTTCACGCTCATGGCCCGGATCTCAGCCCGTTCGACAGCTGTTTTTCAGGAGAGATGAAATCCATTGACCACGAATGAAACCAAAGACCATTGAATATCGGAAGAAACTGCTTAGTAAAGTCGAGACAAAACTTTTCAAGAAAATAGTTGGATATACAGTGCTAGTTTCTTCCAAAAGGTTCATACATTCGCTCATGAGAATCGGTCCCCTGTAGAAGGTGATATTTAATTTTTGTTCTTTTATGCATTTGTGCATGTAAGGTCTACTATGGTTGAATCTTCCTCATTATTTCATAATTAAAAACGTCCTATGATGTCGAATTAATATAGCATTCAAATTGTAAAAAAAATTAAAAACAGCATG
>SDVV010011719.1:0-15740 GCA_016164225.1 Gammarus roeselii | reverse complement strand
TGATGACCATGATACGCTTCGCCGAGCATGATACGCTTTTCCGAGCATGATACGCTTTGATGAACATGATACGCTTCGCCGAGCATGATACGCTTTGCCGAATATGATTAGCTTTGACAGCATGATACGCTTTGCTGAACATGATACGCTTTGCCGAGCATGATGAGCTTTGCCGAACAATATACACTTTGATGACCATGATACGCTTCGCTGAGCATGATACGCTTTTCTGAGCATGATACGCTTTGCCAAGCATGATTCGCTCTGCCGAACATGATACGCTTTGCTGAGCATGATATGCTTTGCCGAGCATGATACGCTTTGCTGAGCATGATTCGCTTTGCCGAGCATGATGAGCTTTGCCGAACAAGATACACTTTGATGACCATGATACGCTTCGCCGAGCATGATACGCTTTTCCGAGCATGATACGCTTTGATGAACATGATACGCTTCGCCGAGCATGATACGCTTTGCCGAATATGATTAGCTTTGACAGCATGATACGCTTTGCTGAACATGATACGCTTTGCCGAGCATGATGAGCTTTGCCGAACAATATACACTTTGATGACCATGATACGCTTCGCCGAGCATGATACGCTTTTCCGAGCATGATACGCTTTGATGAACATGATACGCTTCGCCGAGCATGATACGCTTTGCTGAGCATGATACGCATTGCAGGCACTGTTAATTTTTGCTCTGCATTATACTCATTGTTTAGCATGATACGCTTTGCTGAGCATGATACGCATTGCTGAGCATTATACGCATTGCTTAGCATGATAAGCTTTGTTGAGCATGATCTGTTTTGCTGAGCCTGATGCGCTTTACTAAACATGATACGCTTTGAAGAGTACGATACGCTTTGCTGATCATGGTTCGCTTTGCTGAACATGATACGCGTTCTTGAGCATGATGCGCTTTGTTGAGCATGATAAGCTTTGCAGGCATTGATAAGTCTTGCTGATCATGATACGCATTGCTTAGCATGATACGCTTTGCAAAGCATGATACGCTTTGCTGAGCATGATAAGTTTTGCTGAGCAGGCTTCGCTTTGCTGAGCATGATACGCTTTGTTAAACATGATACGCTTTGTTCAGCTTGATACGCTTTCCTGATCTTGATACGCTTAGCTGAGCAGCATACTTTTCGATGAGCATGATACGCTTTGCTGCGCATGATACGCTTTGTTAAGCACGATACGCTTTGCTGAGCATAATACGCTTTGCTGAGCATGATACGCTTTGCTGAGCAGGATGCGCTTTGTTGAGCATGATACGCCTCGCTGAGCATGATATGCTTTACTGAGTCTGATATGCTAAGCTGTGCATGATACGCTTTGCTGAGCACTATACGCTTTGCTGAACATGATACGTTTTGCTGAGCATGATACGCTTTGCTGAGCATGATACGCTTTGCTAAGCATGATATTCCCTGCTGGGCATGATAAGCTTTGCTTAGCATGATACGCTTTGCTGAGCATGAAACATTTTGCTAAGCAGGGTACGCTTTGTCGAGCATGATGCGCTATGTAGAGCATGATACGCTTTGCTGAACATGATACGCTTTGCAGGCATTGAAAAGTTTTGCTGAGCATGATACGCATTGCTCAACATGATACGCTTTGCTGGGCATGATACGTTTTGCTGAGCATGATACGCTCTGCTGAGCATGATACGCGTTGCCGAGCATGATACTCTTTGCTGAGCATGATATGCTTTGCTGAGCATGATACGCTTTGCAGGCGTTGATAAGTTTTGTTGAGCCTGATACGCATTGTTTAGCATGATTCGCTTTGCCGAGTATGATACGCTTTGCTGAGCTTTATTCGTTTTGCTGAGCATAATACGCTTTCTGAGCATGATACGCTTTGCTGTGCATGGTACGCTTTGCTAAGCATGGTACGCAATGTTGAGCATGACACGCTTTGCTGAACATGATACGTCTTTGAAGGCATTGATAAGTTTTGATGATCATGATACGCATTGCTCAGCATGATACGCTTTGCTGAGCATGATACGCTTTGCTGAGCATGATGCCCTTTCATAAGCATGTTGCGCTTTGCTGAACATGATACGCTTTTGCTGAGCAAGATACGCTTTGCTGAGCATGATGCGTTTCACTGAGCAAGATAAGCTTTGCTTAGCATGATACGCTTTGCTGAGCATGATACGCTTTGCTGAGCATGATACGCTTTGCTGAGCATGATAAGCTTTGTTGAGTATGATATGCTAAGCTGAGCATGATACGCTTCGCTAAGCAAGAGACTTTTCGATGAGCATGATACGCTTTGCTGCGCATGATACGCTTTGCTGAGCATGATACGCTTTGATGTGTATAATGCGCTTTGCTGAGCATGATACGCTCTGCTGAGCATGATACGCTTTGCTGAGTATGATATGTTTTGCGTAGCAGGATACGCTTTGCTGAGCATGACGCGATTGCTTAGCGTTGTACGCTTTTCTGAGCTTGATACGCCTCGCTGAGCATGATACGCTTTACTGTGACTGATATGCTAAGCTGAGCAGGATACGCTTCGCTAAGCAAGAGACTTTTCGATGAGCATGATACGCTTTGCTGCGCATGATACGCTTTGCTGAGCATGATACGCTTTGATGTGTATAATGCGCTTTGCTGAGCATGATACGCTCTGCTGAGCATGATACGCTTTGCTGAGTATGATATGTTTTGCGTAGCAGGATATGCTTTGCTGAGCATGACGCGATTGCTTAGCATTATACGCTTTTCTGAGCTTGATACGCCTCGCTAAGCATGATACGCTTCACTGTGACTGATATGCTAAGCTGAGCATGGTACGCTTTGCTGAGCATTATACGTTTTGATGAGCACGATACGTTTTGCTGAGCATGATACGCTCTGCTGAGCATGATAAGCTTTGCTGAGCATGATACGCTTTGCTGAGCATGAAATGCTTTGCTGAGCATGATATGCTTTGCCGAGCATGACCCGCTTTGATGAGCATGATACACTTTGCTGAGCATGATACGCTTTGCCGAGCATGATGCGCTTTGCCAAGCATGATACGCTTTGCTAAACATGATACGCTTCGCCGATCTTGATACGCTTTGCTGAACATGATACGCTTTGCTGAACATGATACGTATTGATGAGAAAGATGCGCATTGCTGATCATGATACGCTTTGCTGAACATGATACGTTTTGCTGTGCATTATACGCTTTGCTGAGCATGATACACTTTGCTGAGTATGATAAGCTCTGCTTAGCATGATACGCTCTGCTGAGCATGATACGTTTTGCATACCATGATACGCTTTGCTGGGCATGATACGATTTACTGATCATGATACGCTTCGTTGAACATGATATGAATTGCTGAGAAAGATACGCATTGCTGAGCATGATTCGCTTTGCTGAACATGATACGTTTTGCTGAGCATGATACGCTTTGCTGAGCATGATACGCTTTGCTGAGTATGATACGCTTTGCTGAGTATGATAAGTTTTGCGTTGCAGGATACGCCTTGCTGAGCATGACTCGCTTCGCTTAGCATTGTGCGCCTTGCTGAGCATGATACGCCTTGCTGAGCATGATACGCTTTACTGAGACTGATATGCTCAGCTGAGCATGATACGCTTTGCTGAGCACTATACGCTTTGCTGGGCAGGATACGTTTTGCTGAGCATGATAAGCTCTTCTGAGCGTGATACGCTTTGCTAAGCATGATGAGCTTTGTTGAGCATGATTCGTTTTGCTGAGCCTGTTGCGCTTTGCTAAACATTATACGCTTTGAGGAGTACGATACGCTTTGCTGAGCATGATACGCTTTGCTGAACATTATACGCTTGCATGAGCATGATACGTTTGCTGAGCCTGACACGCTTGACTGAGCATGATACGCTTTGCTGAGCATGACATGCTTTGCTGAACATGATATGCTTTGCTGAGCATGATACGCTCTGCCAAGCATGAAACGCTTTGCTGAGCATGCTGCGCTTTGCAGAGCATGATACGCTTTTGCAAAACATGATTTGCTTTGCCAAGCACGATACGGTTTGCTGAACATGATAAGCTTTGCCGAGCATGATAAGCTTTGCCGAACAAGATACGCTTTGATGACCATGAAACGGTTTGCCGAGCATGATACGCTTTGCCGAGCATGATACGCTATGCTGAGCATGATACGCTTTGACGAGCATGATACGCTCTGCTGAGCATGATACGCTTCGCAGGCTCTGATAAGTTTTGCTGTGCATTATATGTATTGCTTAGCATGATACGCTTTGCTGAGCATGATACGCTTTGCTGAGCATTATACTCTTTCTTGAGCATGATGCGTTTTGTTGAGCATGATACGCTTTGTAGGCATTGATAAGAATTGCTGAGCATGATACTCATTGCTTATCATGATTCGCTTTGCTGAGCATGATACGCTTTGCTGAGCATTATTCGCTTTGCTGAGCATGATACTCTCTGTCGAACATGATACGCTTTGCTGAGCATGGTACGCTTTGCTTAGCATGCTACGCTGTGCTTAGCATGATACGCTTTGCTGAACATGATACGCTTTGCAGGCATTGATAAGTTTTGCTGAGCATTATACGCATTGCTCAGCATGAAACGCTTTGCTGAGAATGATATGCTTTGCTAAACATTATACGCTTAGCTGAGCATGATGGGCTTTGATGAGCATCATACGCTTTGTTAAGCTTGATCCGCTTTGCCGAGCATTATACGCTTAGCTGAGCATGATGCGCTTTCCTGAGCGTAAAACGCTTTGCTGAACATGATACGCTTTGTTGAGCATGATACGCTTTGCTGAGCATGATGCGTTTTACTGAACATGATAAGCTTTGCTTAGCATGATACGCTTTGCTGAGCATGATACACTTTGTTGAGCATGATACACTTTGCTGATCATGGAAAGCTTTGCTGAGCATGATACGCGTTGCTGAGCATGATACGCTTTGCCGAGCATGATTTGCTTTGCCAAGCATGATACTCTTTGCTGAACATGATACACTTTGCTGAGCGTTAAACGCTTTGCTGAGCATGATGCGCTTTCCTGAGCATGATACGCTTTGCTGAACATGATACGCTTTGTGGAGCACATTACGCTATGCTGAGCATGATGCGTTTTAATGAGTATGATAAGCTTGGCTTAGCATGATACGCTTTCTTGAGCATGATACGCTTTGCTGAGCATGACACGCTTGACTGAGCATGATACGCTTTGCTGAGCATGATATGCTTTGCGGAGCATGATATGCTTTGCTGAGTATGATACGGTTTGTCGAGCATGATACGCTCTGCCGTGCAAGATTCGCTTTGCCAAGCATGATACGCTTTGCTGAACATGATACGCTTTGCCGAACATCATACGCTTTGCCGAATATGATACGCTTTGATGACCATGATACGCTTTGCCAAACATTATACGTTTGCCGAGCATGATACTCTCTGCTGAGCATGATACGCTTTGCCGAGTATGATACGCTTTGCTGAGCATGATACGCTATGCAGGCATTGATGAGTTTTGCTGAGCATTATACGAATTGCTTAGCATGATACGCTTTGCTGAGCATGACACGCTTTGCTGAGTATGACACGCTTTGCTGAGCATTATACGCTTTGCTGAGCATGATGAGCTTGGTTGAGCATGATACGTTTTGCTGAGCCTGATGCGCTTTGCTAAACTTGACACGCTTTGAAGAGTACGATACGCTTTGCTGAGCATGATACGCTTTGCTGAACATGATACGCTTTCTTGAAAATGATGCGCTTTGTTAAGCATGATACGCTTTGTAGGCATTGATAAGTTTTGCTGAGCATGATACGCATTGCTTAGCATGATTCGCTTTGCTGAGCATGATACGCTTTGCTGAGCATTATTCGTTTTGCTGGGCATGATACGCTTTGTCGAGCATGATACGCTTTGCTGAGCATGGTACGCTTTGCTTAGCATGATACGCTGCGTTGAGCATGATACGCTTTGCTGAACATGATACGCTTAGCAGGCATTGATAAGTTTTGCTGAGCATGATACGCATTGCTCAGCATGATACGCTTTGCTGGGAATGAAATGCTTTGCTAAACATGATACGCTTAGCTAAGCATGGTACGCTTTGATGAACATCATACGCTTCGTTAAGCTTGATCTGCTTTGCTGAGCATTATACGCTTTGCTGAGCATGATGCGTTTTCCTGAGCGTGATACGCTTTGCTGAACATGATACGCTTTGTTGAGCAAGATACGCTTTGCTGAGCTTGATGTGTTTTACTGAGCATGATAAGCTTTGCTTAGCATGATACGCTTTGCTGAGCATGACACACTTTGTTGAGCATGATACGCTTTGCTGAACATGATACGCTTTGCTGAACATGATACGCTTTGCCGAACATCATACGCTTTGCCGAATATGATACGCTTTGATGACCATGATACGCTTTGCCAAGCATTATACTTTTGCCGAGCATGATACGCTCTGCTGAGCATGATACGCTTTGCCGCGTATGATACGCTTTGCTGAGCATGATACGCTATGCAGGCATTGATAAGTTTTGCCGAACATTATACGCTTTGCTGAGCCTGACACGCTTTGCTGAGCATGACACGCTTTGCTGAGCATGATAAGATTGGTTGAGCATGATATGTTTTGCTGAGCCTGATGCGCTTTGCTAAACTTGATACGCTTTGAAGAGTACGATACGCTTTGCTGAGCATGATACGCTTTCCTGAACATGAAACACTTTCTTGAACATGATACGCTTTGCTGAGCATGACACGCTCGGCTGAGCATGATACGATTTGTTGAGCATGATCCGCTTTGCTGAACATGATACGCTTTGTTGAGCAAAATACGCTTTGCTGACCATGAGGCGTTTTACTGAGTATGATAAGCTTGGCTTGGCATGATACGCTTTGCTGAGCATGATACATTTTGTTGAGCATGATACGCTTTGTTGAGCATGATACGCTTAGCTGACCATGATAAGTTTTGCTGAACAGGATACGCTTTGCTGAGCATGACGCGCTTTGCTTAGCATTATACGCTTTGCTGAGCATGATACGCCTCGCTGAGCATGATTTGCTTTGTTGAGTATGATATGCTAAGCTGAGCATGATACGCTTTGCTGAGCATGATCCTCTTCGATGAGCATGATACGCCTCGCTGAGCATGATACGCCTTGCTCAGCATGATACGCTTTGCTGAGCATGATACACTTTTCTGAGCATGATACGCTTTGCCGAATATGATAAGCTTTTTTTCAGAATGATACGCTGTGCTGAGCATGACACACTTTGCTGAGCATGGTACGCTTTCCTGAGCATGATATACTTTGCTAAATATGATACGCTTTGCTGAGCAAGATTTGCTTTGCTGAGCATGATACGCTTTGCTGAGCAGGATACGCTTTGCTGATCATGATACGCTTTGCTGAGCATGATACGCTCTGCTAAGCATGATACTCTTTGCTGATCAGGATGTGCTTTGCTTAGCATGATACGCTCTGTTGAGCATGATGCGTTTTGCCTGACATGATACGCTTTGCCAAACATGATCCACTTTGCTGAGCATGATACGCTTTGCCGAGTATGATACGCTTTGCCAAGCATGATACTCTTTGCTGAGCATGATACGCTTTGCTAAGCATGATACGCTTTGCTGAGCATGTTACGCTTTGCCGAGCATGATACGCTTTGCCGAGCATGATACGCGTTGCTGAGCATGATACCCTATGCCGAGCATGATTCGCTTTGCTGAGCATTATACGTTTTGCTGAGCATGATAAGCTTTGTTGAGCATGATACGTTTTGCGTAGCCTGATGCGCTTTGCTAAACTTGTTCCGCTTTGAAGAGTACGATACGCTTTGCTGAGCATGATACGCTTTGCTGAACATGATACGCTTTTCTTGAACATGATACGCTTTGCTGAGCATGACACGCTTGGCTGAGCATGATACGATTGGCTGAGCATGATAAGCTTTGCTGAGCATGTTATGCTTTAATGAGGATGATACGATTTGCTGAGCTTGATACGCTTCGCTGAGCATGATATGCTTTGATGAGCATGATACACCTTCATGAACATGATAGGCTCTGCCGAGTATGATACGCTTTGTTGAGCATGAAACGCTTTGCTGAGTTGGATACGCTATGCTGAGCATGATACGCTTTGCTAAACATGATATGCTTTGTTTAGCATGATACGCTTAGCTGACCATGATAAGTTTTGCTGAGCAGGATACGCTTTGCTGAGCGTGACGCGCTTTGCTTAGCATTAAACGCTTTGCTGAGCATGATTCGCCTCGCTGAGCATGATTTTCTTAGTTGAGCATGATATGCTAAGCTGAGCATGATACGCTTTGCTGAGCATGATACTCTTCGATGAGCATGATACGCCTCGCTGAGCATGATACGCTTTCCTGAGCATGATACGCTTTTATGAGCATGATACACTTTTCTGAGCATGATATGCTTTGCCGAATATGACAAGCTTTTCTCAGAATGATACGCTGTGCTGAGCATGACACGCTTTGCTGAGCATGATACGCTTTCCTGAGCATGATACGCTTTGCTGAATATGATACGCTTTGCTGAGCAAGATTCGCTTTGCTGAGCATGATACGCTTTGCTGAGCATGATACGCTTTGCTGATCATGAAACGCTTTCCTAAGATGGGTATGCTTAGTTGAGCGTGTTACGCTTTGCTGAGCAGGATACGCTTTGCTGAGCAGGATACGCTTTGCTGAGCATGATACGCTTTGCTGAGCATGATACGCTCTGCTAAGCCTGATACTCTTTGCTGATCAGGATATGCTTTGCTCAGCATGATACGCTTTGCTGAGCATGATACGCTTTGCCGAGTATGATACGCTTTGCCGAGCATGATACGCTTTGCTGAGCATGATACGCTTTGCCGAGCATGATACGTTTTGTCATGCATGATTCACTTTGCTGAGCGTGATACGCTTTGTTGATCATGATACGCTTTGCCGACCATGATACGCTTTGCTGAGTATTTACCGCTTTTTTCGTACGGAAAGGAAATTGACCTCCATATAGTAACCTACTCCAATTCAATTTCTCAGAGAGTTCATATACATATAATTTATACTCATTTACTGAGTGTTCAATATACCTCCTACTGTTGTCCATTTGATTGACAAAGCTATTTTCTATACTACGGTAACGAATGAAATCGGTGAGAGGTGATCTTTCGATTAAAGAAAGTGAACATTTTCATAATATGAACGTTTGAACTGCAGTTCCGCCATATTTGCATATCTTGTCCGTGGGTCGGCCAAGTGAAACGATCCTGTTCGACGCCACATGCAAAGCAAGCTCGAAGTTGTGTTCAATCATATAGAATGACACCAAAATATTTCCTAAGATGTTGACGAAGCATTTTTTTTCGATCCCACGCAAGCTGTTTGAGTTGACGCTCTTCGCGGTCTGCTCGTTGGGCGATCGATTTGTCACAAAAGAATTGAGTGCATAATTGTAAATACACTGTGACGGAATGTATAAATGGCGTTACGACTCGAACACTGTAATGATTGTTGGGTGGATTGTGTGTCTGTGTAGTGTCGCCAGTACCTTCTATTCATCTGATGAGTTGCATGATGAGGCGAGTAAGTTGATATTGCCCAATAAAATTCGAATTGAAATCACATTCTTAGCCTTTGGCCCTTAATTGAACGTTATACTTCTGCATTATATATGATTTTGTAGCATGATTTTTTTCATCATTTAATTATTGTATCCATTGAGAGCTTCTAGGACCGGCTTCAAAGGAGATCCCGTTGCTTGTAGGCTCGTTTCATTACTGTTTTCTTCATGTCAACATTTGTGCGCGGTAAGGTTGGTAAAGCGATATTAGTAAGCGGTAAGACTGCGGTGAGATGGGAAAAGTGACATTTGTACGCGGAATGATTACAAATGCGGTAAACTATCCTTTCCCACTGGTGAGTCACATTCTCAGGGTCACAGGAGGGTATAACTCACTCTAAGCTAGTAATAGCATACAACGTACCCACCTCACTTGGTCTAATCAACTGTAGGTCATTAGTTGCTCAATGATTACGCTTAGTCACTGAACAAAGTTGATGATCTAGTTTCCCCGTCGGTTAGATTGGCTTAGGTTGTGCTCGCATTAACGTCTGATGACTCATCGCAGTAGATGGTTGCTGATATTATTCATGGGACAAGGAAAGTATTCTTCGACAACTAGTCAATGATTTAAAATATCATGTATAAATAAAGAGTTATAACTCATTCCAGTTCTCCTAGGTAGGACGATTTTATTCTGCATGGACGGAATTTTAACATAGAGGGTAAGCATATAACTTCATAAAACATGAAAACTCTTAAAAATCGACCCAATTTTACATTTTAAACTTTTGATTACGGGAATAGATTGAAAAAGAGTGGACTTGACGTGTTGCGATGCATCAAATGACACAAATGAAATCCGTTTGGAAATGGAAACTATTCATATAAGCGTAGAACAGAACCCCTCGAGTGAACCATTCAATTGCACGTCAAACTTTTTTCCTGCTTTAATTCTGTCGTTTGTGTTTGGCCGCAAAATGGTAATGGGATGAACAGCAGTCGTGGACGGCAGAGTGCTACCGATAGTGTCGTTTGAAGGCGACGTAGCAGGTATTTCAGAGAAGTACCTCACCCTCCTTAGGAAAGAATTGTCTCCAGCTGTTAGGTTGGAGGGCTCCTGCTCACTGCTCCAATGAGATGCCAGCATTTTTATCGAACAAATTTAAGGAGAGAGTAATAAGCCGCCAAACAAACCTGCCTCAGCCCGTTCATAGTCCTGGCTCAGCTCGATCGACATTTGGTTTTGGGGAGAAATAGCTGAAGAAACAACTTAGCGACGGAGATGGGCAACAAAAAAGTTCGATTTGCAGATCTACGGTCACAAAAATAAGGCCCATTTCACAACTGACATTCATTCTTCCTATATTTGATGCATTAAAACACTCAAAGTCCATTTTTTTCAATCTATTGAATTAGTTCAAAGTTCAAAATGTCATTAGATGATGATTTCAATTCTGGGGTGTATTATTTGAAGTGGTACTGTGTGGTCATTATTTGGCTTAGTAATGGGTGGGTTTTATTCGACTTGGTGCTGGTTGGGTATTCTTTGACGTGGTACTGGCTGGGTAATATTTGACGTGCTGTTGGGTGGGTATTATCCATCGCATCTGCTTACCGACTTCATTGGAAACAGAAAAAGAACTATCGACGATTTAAAAACAGGTCAGTATATAAATGGCGATTTCCTCATCCATTTCACCAAGCAAACAATTCCAAAGCATGTGTCAGTGGAACAGTTTCCTCTGTTCCATGTGTGGTAATTCCAAGCCTTTTCAGAGTCTAGCTTCTTTCCCTCATGTAATTGTCGAGGACCGGAAAGGAGTTTCCCCTCAGCCAAGTTGCCTCCTGCGCATCCAAAATTTGCATAGCGCCGACCAATTGCCTCAGTTGGTCTCTCCCCAGTACATAAAACAGAGCAATGAGGCAAGTTTGGTGACATGGCGGGGCGCGGAGACTGTTGTATGGCGGGGCGCGGAGAATGGCTGGGCGCGGAGACTGTTATGTGGCAGGGCGCGGAGACTGTTGTATGGCTGGACGCGGAGACTGTTATTTGGCGGGGCGCGGAGACAGTAGTAGGCGAGGCGCGAAGACGGTAGTATGGCGGGGCGAGGAGACTTATATAGTGGGGCGTCCCTTTCTGCCTGACTTGGCCTCATATTGAAGAGGGCAGAATGATCAACTCCTTGACTGCAAGTCAATCTAAGGATGAGAATAGATCATAACTGATTATTTTCTGCACGCGGCTGACACGAGTATAGTTTCGTTCTCTTCATACAAATAGCACAACATTTTTTTTAACTTCCCTTCGCATTCGGATATTCAGAAAATCAATAGAACAGGGTTGACCAGATTCAATGCTTTACTAACCAAATAAACCACCACGATCCACTCACTCCCTTCCGCAATATCATTCAGTGGGGCTTCATGTTGTGTGTTTGAAACATAACAACACGCAACGGCTTTGCGGGCTAGGAGACCAAGCACCCGTCCCCCCTCTCTCATTGACCTCTTCCACCACGAAACCTCCAAGTCAGCATCCAGCTTGAGTGGAAGTGGTTGCATAACTTAACGTACGCATGTACACCTACTTGATTGTTTTTTCTATATAGCAGCTTGTTGAAATCGAAAAAATTACCGTATAAAAATCCTACTTAAAAAGCAAAAAATATATGAATAAATATTTTGGTGTAATATGTTTCTTTACTCACAAACGCATGTGCAAGGTACTAACGACTGGGAGGTTATTAACAGCTTCTCCAAAACTGTTTACTTCAGCGGTTGGCGTTCCCATTTCAAACTGAAATCTGATGGTGGTGGTAGGATTAAATAATCGTATTCCAATTGATATTTTTAGTGTTTTATTGTATAGAAAACAGCCGTAGCACAAGTAAAATGACAGGTAGCTACACTTTTCACCACTCCAAGTCTGTTTTTTTATGAATTACGTTCTTTGAAGCCCCTAATGGTGACTACCGTTTATAAAGCTAGCAGAATAAAAATTTGCATTTGTCTTACATGTGCTTCAAAATTCAATTTAACGGGTGTCCTTATCACGGCAGTAAGGCATAATATAGAATCAGTATGGTCATCGTATTTCATTATAATTCATAGATTTAAATGCATGACTCATCTCCCATTTGGTAGTGTTTTCTATGCAATGGTCGTGAGGCGCCATCGTGGAATCATAAACCTTCACAAATCTGCTTAGAAGTACAAAGTAGAAGTACAAACTGTATATTAAGCTGGGAAATCTGAAACTTCTAAACTTTTGTTGAAGTTGAACATGAAAAAAAATTTGCTCGGGTCTGCAGCATCATGCAAAGTAAATAAAAGGATGGGGTGTTGGAGGAACATCGCTGTAGATGACATATAACCATGTTCTAGTGACATTAGGTTACGGACTTTCCAGCCGAAAATAATAAAGAACCTAGATTTCCCTAGAATATGTGTCATCCCTGCGTATTATTTTTGAACTGGTACTCAACTTCGCGCACGAAGCTGTGCAGAGTCGACGGATCGTCGTGCCTCAAGGGGAGCGTGCATTGACTTCGCGCTGAGGCTCCGGTGGAAAACAGAAGAAACTACTACAACAACTAGAATATGTGAATCTGTTCAATAAGTGAGTTCACTAAATGAACCTCATACAATAAATTGCAAGAGTTTTCAAGCTATGCTGAAAAGAGGTATCCCCTACATGCGCATATTTGTACACACTCTCACAGTAGTTTGTAGTCGCATGATACAGGCAATTCCGGACGTAATTCCCATTTCATTTTGGTATGGGACGTTTCCAAATCAATTAATTACTCACCTTGTAAATTCCTTAGTACCAATCAGATTGACGTGGATTTCAAAGGTATACAATAAATTTTAACTAACATCATGGATACAATCGTCCATATATCCATGCCCATGTTCATCCAAAACGCTGATTGTCGAAACTCATCCAACGACTTCGTGTTCGTACCTGAAATTTCAACATTTCGTATTCGCGTATTTCAACACTTCGTATTCGTTAGAATATTTCAAAAGTTCTCCTCGAATATAATTTTTCTGCATCATTGTCAATTATGTTATGTACAAAAAAAATACAGAAATATTTTCGGTAAGCTTCGCAGAATAAACATAAAAAAAATCGTCAGGAACTCTAATTCATTATATGCCATGCAATGATTTCTTTCGCTAAAAAATTTAAATATTCATGTACAAATCATTAAGCAAATATCACCCTTATGTCAACCATACAAGGCTTCTCTGAAGAAGGATGATCTGAAGCCCGGACTGGGCATCAAGAACCACGCACTCTGAACGCAATTCCAAAAATCTCGCGGATTCCAGTAATTCAATTCAGACGAAATTCCCTCTTATGACAACATAACATTCCTTGGCTAATTGGATTAATCCCACGCCTTGACTGCCACCGCCATCAGGTAAACAAGGCAGGATCTTTAAAATGACTCCCCTAATCTGCATTTGCTGGAACGTAGAGCGTCACGAGGGTCGTCAAAGAGGAACATTTGGTTTATTCAAGGAAACAGAATCCCTTCCTAGCGAGTACCTTACTAGGTGGGGCCTTTACATGCTTATAAATTGGGCGACCCCTTTTGGAGTGAAGTGTTCAGACAAAGAAGCTTACACCAAACATTGTTACATATGTAACAGTCGCTTTGGTTGAGCAATGTTCATAAATAAAGTGTTACATAGGGCGCCTAAATCCAAAGGATTAATCGATTGTTTTGCATCGCTAATTGGCTATAATCAAGTCGATTCTACACTGAGTCCGAGATCTGTACGGGGAGTGCCAGTCACCTATTACGGATCAGTACAACTATTCAATCAGAGAACTGTTATGAAAGATTTGAAAGTAATATCGTTGATATGTGTGATGATCGGTTTCTACCTCGTTCCATGTTATCATTCCTGCCCCTCCCACTACGGGAAAATGACCTTCATGGGATTGATGGTGGACCCAGAGATGCGGGGCATTGATCATCACGTCAATAACGATGGTGGACCCAGGTATGCGAGGCATGGATCATCATGTCAATAAAGATGGTGGACCCAGGGATGCGAGGCATTGATCATCATGTCAATAAAGGTGGTGGACCCAATGACACAAGGCATTGATCATCACGTCAATAAAGGTGGTGAACCCAATGACGCAAGGCATTGATCATCACGTCAATAAAGGTGGTAGCCTCAGTGATACGAGGCATTGATCACCACATGTTCAAAGCAGCGCTGCAATCTGTTCATTGCAGTAACTAAATAATAAATAAGGGACTGTAGCCATGATGATCTTCGCAGGCCGCTCGCCTGAGCGTCCCAAAACAGCTCACTACATTGATAGGAATACAGTCAGGCGCCAACTAAACGTGATAGGAGAATTAAATACACGCGTATAAATCCAACTGGATTATTTAAACAAATACCAGCATTGCTCAACTTTTCAAAATGCCATCATTGCTCAACTTTCTGTTTTATTTATCAATTTCCGCACCACTAGATGATGAATGATGGGTTTGTTCCATTAATTATTCCCTGGGCTCAGGCGATCATCAGTGCACGATGGAGTGTCGCCTTGAAACAGAGCGCGATAAAGGACTCCACAAATGGCGTTCAATCGAGCGGATTGAAGGCTGAAACCACTGGCTACGGTCGAGGGTTTGAAACCTTTCCACCGACATTGTTTCATTTGTAATAACATTTAAAACAGCAATATGGGCGACACATTGCATGTACAGACAAAATGGCCGACACGGGGAATATACAGAAAAGAACCTGACACATGGAATGTAGAGTTTCAAACATGTCAAATGGGCAAGGTAAAGTTTAGGATGAAAGATTCCGAGGTTAGAATTAAATTCCAAGTTTGAATATGTTGTTGCTGCTTGAGTACCGCGCAAAATACATTTGATATGAATTGCTTTGTTTAATCCCCAAGTCAAATGACTATCTTCTCAGTTATCGTCTCATGTAATCTAGAGTACATTTGAAAGCTCGTCCATATTTCAGACGACACTTCTTCTCATAAGAACCTATCCCAATCATGTGTAAAAGGATGATTCTTTGAACGGTCACTGTCAGGCCTTTCCCATTTTTATAGCATTTATCTATTAGGATTCAATTGGACTC
>SDVV010011718.1:0-15740 GCA_016164225.1 Gammarus roeselii | reverse complement strand
TAAATATGCATTTAATTCCCTAAATGTCCATTCAGGTCCCTAACGGTTCATTCAGTTCCCTATAAATGCATTCAGTTCCCTATAGATGTATTCAGTTCCCTATAGGTGCATTCAGTTCCTTATAGGTATATTCAGTTTCCAAAAAGTGCATTCAGTTCCCAATAGGTGTTTCCCTATAGGTGCATTCAGTTCTCTGGTTCATTCCCTATAGGTGCATTCCCT
Source organism: Gammarus roeselii (assembly GCA_016164225.1). Lineage (NCBI taxonomy): Eukaryota > Metazoa > Arthropoda > Malacostraca > Amphipoda > Gammaridae > Gammarus > Gammarus roeselii. Next base: position 15,518 of record SDVV010011718.1, on the reverse strand, counting down.
GCATGTGCATTCATATCCCTAATCGTGCATTCCCTATAGGTTTATTCAGTTTCCTATAGGCGCATTCAGCTCCCTATAGATGCATTCAGTTCCCTAGAGGTGCATTCAGTTCCCTATAGGTGCATTTAATTCCCTATAGGTGCATTCAGTTCCCTATAAGTGCTTTCCCTAAGGGTACATTCAGTTCTCTATAGGTTCATTCCCTATAGGTGCATTCAATGCCCTATAAGTGCATTCAGTTCCCTATAGGTGCATTCAGTTCCCTATAAGTGCATTCAGTTCCCTATAGGTGCATTCAGTTCCCCATAGGTGCATTCAGTTCCCCATAGGTGCATTCAGTTCCCTATTGGTGCATTCAGTTCCCTATAGGTGCATTCAGTTCCCTATAGGCGCATTCAGTTCCCTTAGATGCATTCAGTTCCCTATAGGTGCATTCAGTTCCTTATAGGTGCATTCAGTTTCCTTGAGGTGCATTCAGTTCCCAATAGGTGCTTTCCTCATAGGTGCATCCAATTCTCTGGTTCATTCCCTATAGGTGCATTCAATTCCCTACAGGTGCATTCCCTGCATGTGCATTCAGTTCCCTAAACGTGCATCCCCTATATGTATATTCAGTTTCCTATAGGCGCATTCAGTTCCCAATAGGTGCAGTCAGTTCCCTAGAGGTGCATTCAGTTCTCTTTAGGTGCATTCAATTCTCTATAGATGCATTCAGTTCCCTCCAAGTGCTTTCCATAAAGATACATACAGTTCTCTATAGGTTCATTCCCTCTAGGTGCATCCAATCCCTTGTAAGTGCATTCAGTTCCCAATAGGTTCATTCAGTTCCCTATAGATGCATTCAGTTCCTCATAGGTGCATTCAGTTCCCTATTGGTTTATTCAGTTCCCAATAGGTGCTTTCCCTATAGGCGCATTCAGTTCCCTTAGATGCATTCAGTTCCCTATAGGTGCATTCAGTTCCTTATAGGTGCATTCAGTTTCCTAGAGGTGCATTCAGTTCCCAATAGGTGCTTTCCTCATAGGTGCATCCAATTCTCTGGTTCATTCCCTATAGGTGCATTCAATTCCCTACAGGTGCATTCCCTGCATGTGCATTCAGTTCCCTAAACGTGCATCCCCTATATGTATATTCAGTTTCCTATAGGCGCATTCAGTTCCCAATAGGTGCAGTCAGTTCCCTAGAGGTGCATTCAGTTCTCTTTAGGTGCATTCAATTCTCTATAGATGCATTCAGTTCCCTCCAAGTGCTTTCCCTAAAGATGCATGCAGTTCTCTATGGGTTCATTCCCTCTAGGTGCATCCAATCCCTTGTAAGTGCATTCAGTTCCCAATAAGTGCATTCAGTTCCCTATAGATGCATTCAGTTCCTCATAGGTGCATTCAGTTCCCTATTGGTTTATTCAGTTCCCAATAGGTGCTTTCCCTATAGGTGCATTCAGTTCTCTGGTTAATTCCCTATAGGTGCATTCAATTCCCTGCAGGTGCATTCCCTGCATGTGCATTCAGTTCCCTAAACGTGCATTCCCTATATGTATATTCAGTTTCCTATAGGCGCATTCTGTTCCCTATAGGTGCAGTCAGTTCCCTAGAGGTGCATTCAGTTCTCTTTAGGTGCATTCAATTCTCTATAGATGCATTCAGTTCCCTCCAAGTGCTTTCCCTAAAGGTACATACAGTTCTCTATAGGTTCATTCCCTCTAGGTGCATTCAATCCCTTGTAAGTGCATTCAGTTCCCTATAGATGCATTCAGTTCCTCATAGGTGCATTCAGTTCCCTATAGGTGCATTCAGTTCCCTGTAGATGCATTCAGTTCCCTGTTGGTGCATTCAGTTCCCTGTAGGTGCATTCAGTTCCCTATAGGTGCATTCATTTCCCTATAGGTGCATTCAGTTCCCAGTTGGTGCATTCAGTTCTCTATAGGTGCATTCAGTTGCCTATAGGTGCATTCAGTGCCCTATAGGTTCATTCAGTTCCCTATAGGTTCATTCAGTTCCCTTTAGGTGCATTAAGATCCCTATAGGTGCATTCAGTTCCTTATAGGCGCATATAGTTTCATATAGGTGCATTCAGTTCATCATAGACGCTTTCAATTCCCTATAGGTGCATTTAGTTCCCTATAGGTGCATCCAACTTCCTATGAGTGCATTCAGTTCCCTATAGGTGTATTCCCCATAGTTGCATTCCCTATTGGTGCATTCAGTGTCCTAAATATGCATTCAATTCCCTAAATGTGCATTCAGGTCACTAACGGTTCATTCAGTTCCCTATAAATGCATTCAGTTGCCTATAGGTGCATTCTGTTCCCTATAGGTGCCTTCAGTTCCCTATAGGTGTATTCCCATAAGTGCATTTCCTGTTGGTGCATTCAGTGTCCTACATATGCATTCAATCCCCTAAAGATGCATTCAGGTCCCTATAGGTGCATTCAGTTTCTTAACGGTGCTTTCAGCTCCCTATAGATGCATTCCCAAGCATTCTTTAGGTGCTGTCAGTTTGCTATAGGTGCTTCAGTTCCTTATAGGTGCATTCGATTCCCTATAGGTTCAAACCCCATAGGTGCATTCAGATCACTAGAGGTGCATTCAGTCTCTATAGGTACATTCAGTACCCCATAGGTGCATTCAGTTCCTAATAGGTGCATTCAGTTCCCTGTATATGCATTCAGTTCCCTTTAGGTGAATTCAGTTCCCTATAGGTGCATTCAGTTCTTTATAGGTGAATTCAAATCACAATAGGTGCATTCAGTTCCTTGTTGCTGCATTCAGTTCCTCATAGGTCCATTCAGTTTCCTATAGGTGCATCCAGTTCCCTATAGGTGCATTAAGTTCCCTATCGGTGCATTCAGTTCCTTATAGGTGCATAAAGTTCCCAGTAGGTGCATTCAGTGCCCTATAGGTGCATTCAGTTCCCAATAGGTGCCTAAAGTTCACTGTAGGTGCATTCAGTTCCTTATAGGTGCATTCAGTTCCCTATAAGTGCATTCAGTTCATTAAAAGTGCATTCAGTTCCCTATAGGTGCATTCAGTTCCCAATAGATGCTTTCCCTGTAGGTGCATTCAGTTCTCTGGTTCATTCCCTATAGGTGCATTCAATTCCCTTCAGGTGCATTCCCTGCATGTGCATTCAGTTCCCTAAACGTGCATTCCCTATAGGTTTATTCAGTTTCCCATAGGCGCATTCAGTTCCCTATAGGTGCAGTCGGTTCCATATAGGTGCATTCAGTTCCCCATAGATGCATTCAGTTCCCTATCGGTGAATTTAGTTTCCTATAGGTGCATCCAGGTCCTTATAGGTGCCATAAGTGCCCTATAGGTGCCTTCAGTTCACTATAGGTGCATTCAGTTCCCTATAGGTGCTTTCCCAATTGGTGCATTCAGTTCACAAAAAGGTCATTCCCTGTAGGAGCATTCAATTCCCCATAGAAGCATACATTTCCCTATAGGTGAATTCAGTTCCCAAGAGGTGCAATCAGTTCTCTATAGGTGCAACCAGTTTTCTATAGGTGCATTCAGTTCGCTATGGGTGCATTTATTTCCCTATAGGTGCATTCAGTTCCCTTTAGGTGCATTCATATCCTTATAGGTGCTTTCCCTATAGGAGCATTCAGTTCTTGATAGGTTCATTCCCTATAGGTGCATTCAGTTCTTTAAAAATGCATTCCCTATAGGTGCATTCCCTATAGGTGCATTCCCTGTAAGTGCATTCAGTTCCCTAGAGGTGCGTTCAGTTCCCTATAGGTGCATTCCCCATAGGTGCATTCCCTATTGGTGCATTCAGAGTCCTACAGAGGGATTCAGCTCCATATAAATGCAATAAGTTCCCTATATGTGCAATAGGTTCCCTATAGGTGCATCCGGTTCTCTATAGGTGCATTTAGATCCCCATAGGTGCATTCTGTTCCCTAATGGTGCCTTCAGTTCCCTATAGGTGTATTCCCCATAAGTGCATTTCCTGTTGGTGCATTCAGTGTCCTACATATGCATTCAATCCCCTAAAGATGCATTCAGGTCCCTATAGGTGCATTCAGTTTCCTAACGGTGCTTTCAGCTCCCTATAGATGCATTCTCAAGCATTCCTATAGGTGCTGTCAGTTTGCTATAGGTGCTTCAGTTCCTTATAGGTGCATTCGATTCCCAATAGGTTCAAACCCCATAGGTGCATTCAGATCACTAGAGGTGCATTCAGTCTCTATAGGTACATTCAGTACCCTATAGGTGCATTCAGTTCCTAATAGGTGCAGTCAGTTCCCTGTATATGCATTCAGTTCCCTGTAGGTGAATTTAGTTCCCTATAGGTGCATTCAGTTCTTTATAGGTGAATTCAAATCACAATAGGTGCATTCAGTTCCTTGTTGCTGCATTCAGTTCCTCATAGGTTCATTCAGTTTCCTATAGGTGCATCCCCTATAGGTGCATTCAGTTCCCTATCGGTGCATTCAGTTCCTTATAGGTGCATAAAGTTCCCTATAGGTGCATTCAGTGCCCTATAGGTGCATTCAGTTCCGAATAGGTGCCTAAAGTTCACTGTAGGTGCATTCAGTTCCTTATAGGTGCATTCAGTTCCCTATAAATGCATTCAGTTCATTAAAAGTGCATTCAGTTCCCTATAGGTGCAATCAGTTCCCAATAGATGCTTTCCCTATAGGTGCATTCAGTTCTCTTGTTCATTCCCTATAGGTGCATTCAATTCCCTACAGGTGCATTCCCTGCATGTGCATTCAGTTCCCTAAACGTGCATTCCCTATAGGTTTATTCAGTTTCCCATCGGCGCATTCAGTTCCCTATAGGTGCAGTCAGTTCCCTAGAGGTGCATTCAGTTCCCTATAGGTGCATTCAATTCCTTATATGTGCATTGAGTTCCCTATAGGTGCATTCAGTTCCCTATACGTGCATTTAGTTCCCTATAGCTGCATTCAGTTTAGTTCCCTAAAGGTGCATTCTGTTCCTATAGGTGCATTCAGTTCTCTATAGATGCATTTAGTTTCCTATGAATGCTTTCCCTATAGGCACTTCAGCTCCCTATAGGTTCATTCCCTATGGGCGCATTCAATTCCCTATAGGTGCATTCAGTTCCCTATAGGTGCATTCCCCATAGGTGCATTCCCTATTGGTGCATTCAGAGTCCTACAGAGACATTCAGCTCCCTATAGGAGCAATAAGTTCCCTATATGTGCATTCAGTTCCCTATAGGTGCATTCGGTTCTCCATAGGTGCATTCAAATCCCAATAGGTGCATTTTGTTCCCTATATGTGCCTTCAGTTCCCTATAGGTGCATTCCCCATAGGTGCATTTCTCATTGGTGCATTTAGACTCCTACATATGCATTCAATTCCCTGAAGGTTCTTGCAGGTCCCTATAGGTGCATTCAGTTCCCTATAGTTGCATTCCCCATTGGTGCATTTCTTGTTCGTGCATTCAGAGTCCTACATATGCATTCAATTCCCTACAGGTGCATTCCCTGCATGTGCATTCAGTTCCCTAAACGTGCATTCCCTATAGTTTTATTCAGTTTCCCATAGGCGCATTCAGTTCCCTATAGGTGAATTCAATTCCCTATAAGTGCATTGAGTTCGCTATAGGTGCATTCAGTTCCCTATACGTGAATTTAGTTCCCTATAGCTGCATTCAGTTTAGTTCCCTAAAGGTGCATTCTGTTCCTATGGGTGCATTCAGTTCTCTATGGATGCATTCAGTTCCCTATGAGTGCTGTCCCTATAAGTACATTCAGCTCCCTATAAGTTCAATCCCTATAGGCGCATTCAATTCCCTATAGGTGCATTCAGTTCGCTAAAGGTTCATTCCCTATAGGAGCATTCACTTCCTTACAGATGCATTCAGTTCCCTACAGGTGAATTCAGTTCCCAATAGGTGCATTCAGCCCCATATAGGTTCATTCAGTTCCCTATAGGTGCATTCAGTTCCCTATAGGTGCATTCAGTTCCCTATAGTTGCATTCCCCATAGGTGCATTTTTTGTTGGTGCATTCAGAGTCCTACATATGCATTCAATTCCCTAAAGGTGCATTCCACCCTATAGGTGCATTCAGTTCCCTATAGACGATTCCCAAGCATTCCTATAGGTTCTTCCAGTCTGCTATAGGTGCTTCAGTTCCCTATAAGTGCATTCAGTATAGGTGCATTCATTTTTCTAAAGGTGCATTCTATTCCCTATAGGTGCAATCCCCATAGGTGCATTCAGTTCACTATAGGTGCATTCAGTTTCCTATAGGTGCATTCAGATCCCTATAGGTGCATACAGTTCCCTATAGGTGTATTCAGTTCCCTATAGTTGCATTCCCCATAGGTGCATTTCTCGTTGGTGCATTCAGAGTCCTACATATGCATTCAATTCCCTACAGGTGCATTCCCTGCATGTGCATTCGGTTCCCTAAACGTGCATTCTCTGTAGGTTTTTTCAGCTTCCCATAGGCGCATTCAGTTCCCTATAGGTGCAGTCAGTTCCCTAGAGGTGCATTCAGTTCCCTATAGGTGCATTCAATTCCCTATATGTGCATTTAGTTCCCTATAGCTGCATTCAGTTTAGTTCCCTATAGGTGCATTCTGTTCCTATAGGTGCATTCAGTTCTCTATGGATGCATTCAGTTCCCTATGAATGCTTTCCCTATAGGTACATTCAGCTCCCTATAAGGTCATTCCCTATAGGCGCATTCAATTCCCTATAGGTGCCTTCAATTCCCTATAGGTGCATTCCCCATAGGTGCATTTCTTTCTGGTGCATTCAGACTCCTACCTATGCATTCAATTCCCTAAAGGTTCTTTCAGGTCCCTATAGGTGCATTCAGTTCCCTATAGATGCATTCCCAAGCATTCCAATAGGTGCTTCCAGTTTGCTATAGGTGCTTCAGTTCCCTATAGGTGCATTCAGTATAGGTGCATTCATTTCCTTAGAGGTGAATTCGATTCCCTATAGGTGCAATCCCCTTAGGTGCATTCAGAACACTTTAGTTGCATTCAGTTCCCTATAGGTGCATTCAGTTCCCTATGGGTGCATTCAGTTCCTCATAGGTGCATTCAGTTCCATGTTTGTGCAATCAGTTCCCTATCAGTGCATTCAGTTCCCTATAGGTGCATTCAGTTCTTCATAGATGCATTCAGTTCCCCATAGGTGCATTCAGTTCCTTATAGGAGCATTCAGTTCCGTATAGGTGCATCCAGTTCCCAATAGGTGCTTTCCCCATAGATGCATTCAGTTCTCTGCTTCATTCCCTATATGTGCATTCAATTCCCTACAAGTGCCTCTCCTGCATGTGTATTCAGTTCCCTACACGTGCATTCAATTCCCTATACGTGCATTTAGCTCCCTATAGCTGCATTCAGTTTAGTTCCTGATAGGTGCATTCAATTCCTATAGGTGCATTCAGTTCCCTATAGAAGCATTCAGTTCCCTATAAGTGCTGTCCCTATAAGTACATTCAGCTCCCTATAGGTTCATCCCTATAGGCGCATTCAATTCCCTATAGGTGCATTCAGTTCACTAAAGGTTCATTCCCTATAGGAGCATTCACTTCCTTACAGATGCATTCAATTTCCTACAGGTGAATTCAGTTCCCAATAGGTGCATTCAGTCCCAAATAGGTTCATTCAGTTCCCTATAGGTGCATTCAGTTCCTTATAGGTGCATTCAGTTCCCTATAGTTGCATTCCCCATAGGTGCATTTCTTGTTGGTGCATTCAGAGTCCTCCATATGAATTCAATTCCCTAAAGGTGCATTCCACCCTATTGGTGCATTCAGTTCCCTATAGATGCATTCCCAAGCATTCCTATAGGTGCTACCAGTCTGCTATAGGTGCTTCAGTTCCCTATAAGTGCATTCAGTATAGGTGCATTCATCTTCCTAGAGGTGCATTCTATTACCTATAGGTGGAATCCCCAAAGGTGCATTCAGTTCAGTATAGGTGCTTTCTGTTCCCTATAGGTGCATTCAGTTCCCTATGGATGCATCCAGTTCCTTATAGTTGCATTCAGTTCCATGTATGTGCATTCAGTTCCCTAAACGTGCATTCAGTTTCCTATAGGTGCATTCAGTTCCCTTTAGGTGCATCCAGTTCCCTACAGGTGCATTCAGTTTCTTCTAGGTGCATTCAGTTCCTTATAGTGCAATCAGCTCCCTAGAGGTGCATTCACTTCCCTATAGGTGCATTCAGTTCCCTATAAGTGCAATCAGCAGTTCCCTATAGGTTCATCCGGTTCCCTATAGGTGCATCCAGTTCCTTATAGGTGCATTCAGTTCCCTATAGGTGCATTCAAATCCCTATAGGTGCATTCAGTTCCCTATTGGTGCATTCAGCTTCCTATAAGTGCATTCAGTTCTCTATAGATGCATTCAGTTACCTATAGGTGCATTCAGTTCCTTATAGGAGCATTCAGTTCCCTATAGGTGCATCCAGTTCCCAATAAGTGTTTTCCCTATAGGTGCATTCAGTTCTCTGGTTCATTCCCTATATAAGCATTCAATCCCCTACAAGTGCATTTCATGGATGTGTATTCAACTCCCTAAACGTGCATCCAGCTCCCTATAGGTGCATTCAGTTCCCTTTACGTGCATTTAGTTCCCTATATCTGCATTTAGTTTAGTTCTTGATAGGTACATTCAATTCCTATACGTGCATTCAGTTCCCTATAGGTGCATTCAGTTCCCTATAAGTGCTGTCCATATAAGTACATTCAGCTCCCTCTAGGGTCATTCCCTATAGGCGCATTCAATTCCCTATAGGTGCATTCAGTTCACTAAAGGTTCATTCCCAATAGGAGCATTCAATTCCTTACAGATGCATTCAGTTCCCTACAGGTGAATTCAGTTCCCAATATGTGCATTCTGTCCCATATAGGTTCATTAAGTTCCCTATAGGTGCATTCAGTTCCCTATAGGGGCATTCAGCTCCCTATAGGTGCATTCAGTTCCCTATAGGTGCATTCAGTTCCCTGTAGGTGCTTTCCCCATAGGTGCATTCAGTTCCCTATAGGTGCAATCAGTTCCCTATAGGTGCATTCCCTATAGGTTCATCCAGTTCCCTATCGGTGCGTTCAGTTCCCTATAGGTGCATTCTCTATAGGTTCATTCAGAGTCCTACAGAAGCATTCAGCTCCCTATAAGTGCAATAAGTTTTCTATATGTGCATTCAGTTCCCTATAGGTGCATTCAGTTCCCTTTAGTTGCATTCCCCATAGGTGCCTTTCTTGTTGGTGCATTCAGAGTCCTACATATGCATTCAATTCCCTAAAGGTGCATTCCACCCTATAGGTGCACTCAGTTCCCTATAGATGCATTCCCAAGCATTCCTATAGGTGCTTCCAGTCTGCTATAGGTGCTTCAGTTCCATGTAAGTGCATTCAGTATAGGTGCATTCATTTTCCTAGAGGTGCATTCTATTCCCTACGTGCAATCCCCATAGGTGCATTCAGTTCACTATAGGTGCATTCAGTTCCCTATAGGTGCATCCAAATCCCAATGGATGCATCCAGTTCCTTATAGTTGCATTCAGTTCCATGTATGTGCATTCAGTTCCCTTAACGTGCATTCAGTTTCCTACAGGTGCATTTAGTTCCCTTTAGGTGCATTCAGTTCCCTATAGGTGCATTCAGTTTCCTATAGGTGCATTCAGTTACCTATAGGTGAATTCAGTTCTCTATGGGTGCATCCAGGTCCTTATAGGTGCATTGAATTCCCTATAGGTGCATTCAGTTCCCTATAGGTGCATTCAGTTCCCTATAGGTGCATTCAGTTCCCTATAGGTGCATTCAGTTCCCTATAGGTGCTTTCCCTGTAGGTGCATTCAGTTCACTAAAGGTTCATTCCCTGTAGGTGCATTCAATTCCCTATAGAAGCATTCAATTCCCTATAGGTGAATTCAGTTCCCAATAGGTGCAATCAGTTCCCTATAGTTGCATCCAGTTCCCTATAGGTGCATGCGGTTCCCTATAGATGCATTCAGTTCCCTATAGGTGCATCCAGTTCCCTATAGGTGCATTCAGTTCCCTATAGGTGCATTCAATTCCCTATGGGGGCATTCAGTTCCTTTTAGGTGCATTCAGTTTCATGTATGTGCATTCAGTTCCCTATAGGTGCATTCAGTTCCCTATAGGTTCGTTCAGTTCTCTATAGATGCATTCAGTTCCCTATTGGTGCATTCAGTTTCTAACAGGTGCATTCAGTTCCTTATAGGTGCATTCAGTTCCCTTTATGTGCATTCAGTTCCCTATAGGTGCATTCAGTTCCCTATAGGTGCATTCAGTTCCCTATAAGTGCATCCAGGTCCTTATAGGTGCATTACATTCCCTAGAGGTGCATTTAGTTCCGTATTGGTGCATTCAGTTTCCTATAGGGGCATTCAGCTCCCTATAGGTGCTTTCCCTGTAGGTGCATTCAGTTCACTGAAGGTTTATTCCCTGTAGGTGCATTCAATTCCCTATAGAAGCGTTCAATTCCATATAGGTGAATTCAGTTCCCAATAGGTGCAATCAGTTCCCTATAGTTGCATCCAGTTTCCTATAGGTGCATTCAGCTCGCTATGGGTCCATTCATTTCCCTATAGGTGCATTCAGTTCCCGATAGGTGCATTCAGATCCCTATTGGTGCTTTCCCTAAAGATGCATTCAGTTCTTGATCGGTTCATTCCCTATAGGTGCATTCAGTTCCCTAAAAATGGCTTCCCTATAGGTGCATTCCCTACAGGTGCATCCTCTATAAGTGCATTCAGTTCCCTATAGGTGCATTCCATATAGGTGCGTTCAGTTCCTGATAGGTGCAATCCCCATTGGTGCATTCCCTATTGTTGCATTCAGAGTCCTACCGAGGCATTCAGCTCCCTATAAGTGCAATAAGTTCCCTATATGTGCATTCAGTTCCCTATGGGTGCATTCTGTTCTCTATAGGTGCATTCAGTTTCCTATTGGTGCATTCTGTTCCCTATAGGTACCTTCAGTTCCCTAGAGGTGCATTCCCCAAAATTGCATTACTTATTGGTGCATTCAGAGTCCTACGTATGCATTCAATTCCCCAAAGGTGCATTCAGGTCCCTATAGGTGCAATCAGTTCCCTATAAATGCATTCCCAAGCATTCCTATAGGTGCTTCCAGTCTGCTATAGGTGCTCCAGTTCCCTATAAGTGCATCCAGTATAGGTGTAATCATTTCCCTAGAGGTGCATTCTATTCCCAATAGGTGCAATCCCCATAGGTGCATTCAGTTCACTAAAGGTGCATTCAGTTCCCTATTGGTGCATTCAGTTCCCTATGGGTGCATCCAGTTCCTTATAGGTGCATTCAGTTCCATGTATGTGCATTCAGTTTTCTATAGGTGCATTCTGTTCCCTATAGGTGCATTCAGTTCTCTACAGATGCGTTCAATTCCCTGTAGGTGCATTCAGTTCCTTATAGGTGCATTCAGTTCGCTATAGGTGCATTCAGTTCCCGATAGATGTTTCCCTATTGGTGCATTCAGTTCTCTGGTTCATTCCCTATTGGTGCATTCAATTCCCTACAGGTGCATTCCCTGCATGTGCATTCAGTTCTATAAACGTGCATTCCCTATAGGTTTATTCAGTTTCCCATAGGCGCATTCTGTTCCCTATATGTCATTCAATTCCCTATAGGTGAATTCAGTTCCCAATAGGTGCAATCAGTTCCCTATAGTTGCATTCAGTTCCCTATAGGTGAATTCAGTTCCCTATACGTGCCTTTAGTTCCCTATAGCTGCATTCAGTTTAGTTCCTATTAGGTGCATTCAATTCCTATAGGTGCATTCAGTTCTTTATAGGTGCATTCAGTTCCCTCTAAGTGCTGTTCCTATAAGTACATTCAGCTCCCTATAGGTCCATTCCCTATAGACGCATCCAATTCCCTATAGGTGCATTCAGTTCAATAAAGGTTCATTCCCTATTGGAGCATTCAATTCTTTACAGATGCATTCAGTTCCCTACAGGTGAATTCAGTTCCCAATAGGTGCGTTCAGTCCCATATAGGTTCATTCAGTTCCCTATAGGTGCATTCAGTTTCCTATAAGTGCATTCAGCTCCCTATAGGTGCATTCAGTTCCCTATAGGTGCATGCAGTTCCCTATAGGTGCATTCAGTTCCCTATAGGTGCATTCAGTTCCCTATAGGTGCATTCAGTTCCCTATAGGTGCATTCAGTTCCCTATGGGTGCATTCAGTTCCTTATAGGTGCATTCAGTTCCATGTATGTGCATTCAGTTCCCTATAGGTGCATTCAGTTCCCTATAGGTTCATTCAGTTCTCTATAGATGCATTCAGTTCCCTATCGGTGCATTCAGTTTCTTACAGGTGCATTCAGTTCCCTATAGGTGCATTCAGTTCCCTTTAGGTGCATTCAGTTCCCTATAGGTGCATTCAGTTCCCTATAGGTGCATTCAGTTCCCTATAGGTGCATCTAGGTCTTTATAGGTGCAATAAATTCCCTAGAGGTGCATTTAGTTCCCAATAGGTGCATTCAGTTTCCTATAGGGGCATTCAGCTCCCAATAGGTGTATTCAGTTCCCTTCAGGTGCCTTCAGTTCCCTATAGGTGCATTCAGTTCCCTATAGGTGCATTCAGTTTCTTTTAGGTGCATTCAGTTCCTTATAGTGCAATAAGTTCCCTACAGGTGCATTCAGTTCCCAATAGGTGCATTCAGTTTCCCAGAGGTGCAATCTGTTCCCTATAGGTTCATCCAGTTCCCTATAGGTGCATCCAGTTCCTTATAGGTACATTCATTTCCTTATAGGTGCATTCAGTTCCCTATAGGTGCATTCAGTTCCCTATAGGTGCATTCAGTTCCCTATGGGTGTTATCAGCTCCCTATTGGCGCATTCAGATCCCTATAGGTGCATTCAGTTCACAGTAGGTGCATTCAGTTCCCTATAGGTGCATTCAGTTCCTTATAGATGCATTCAGTTCCCTATAGGTGCATTCAGTTCCCTATAGGTGCATTCAGTTCCCTATGGGTGCATTCAGTTCCCGATAGGTGCATTCAGTTCCATGTATGTGCATTCAGTTCCCTATAGGTGCATTCAGTTCCCTATAGGTTCATTCAGTTCTCTACAGATGCATTCAGTTCCCTATCGGTGCATTCAGTTTTTTACAGGTGCATCCAGTTCCCTATAGGTGCATTCAGTTCCCTTTAGGTGCATTCAGTTCCCTATAGGTGCATTCTGTTCCCTATAGGTGCATTCAGTTCCCTATATGTGCATCCAGGTCCTTATATGTGCATAAAATTCCCTGTAGGTGCATTTAGTTCCCTATAGGTGCATTCGGTTCCCTATTGGAGCATTCAGCTCCCTGTAGGTGCTTTCCCTGTAGTTGCATTCATTTCACTAAAGGTTTTTTCCCTGTTGGTGCATTCAATTCCCTATAGAAGCATTCAATTCCCTGTAGGTGGATTCAGTTCCCAATTGGTGCAATCAGTTCGCTATAGTTGCATCCAGTTTCCTATGGGTATATTCAGTTCGCTATGGGTGCATTCATTTCCCTATAGGTGCATTCCGTTCCCTATAGGTGCATTCAGATCCCCGTAGATGCTTTCCCTATAGATGCATTCAGTTCTTGATTGGTTCATTCCCTATAGGTGCATTCAGTTCCCTAAAAATGCATTACCCATAGGTGCATTCCCATGAGTTGCATTCCGTATAAGGGCATTCAGTTCCCTAAAGCTGCATTCCCTATAGGTGCGTTCAGTTCCCGATAGGTGCATTCCCAATAGGTGCATTCCCTATTTTTGCATTCAGAGTCCTACAGAGGCATTCAGCTCCCTATAAGTGCAATAAGTTCCCTATATTTGCATTCAGTTCCCTATAGGTGCATTATGTTCTCTATAGGTGCATTCAGTCCCTTGTAGGTGCATTCGGTTCCCTCTTGGTGCCATCAGTTCACTATAGGTGTATTCCCCATAGGTGCTCTTCCTATTGGTGCATTCAGTGTCCTACAAATGCATTCAATTCCCTAAAGATGCGTTCAGGTACCTATAGGTGCATTCAGTTCCCTAACGGTGCATTCAGTTCCCTATTGGTGGATTCAGTTCCCTATAGGTGCATTCAGTTCCCTATAGGTGCATTCATTTCCCTATAGGGGCATTCAGTTACCTATAGGTGCATTCAGTTCCCTATGGGTGCATTCAGTTCCTTATCGGCGCATTCAGTTCCATGTGTGTTCATTCAGTTCCCTATAGGTGCATTCAGTTCCCTATAGGTTCATTCAGTTCTCGATAGATGCATTCATTTCCCTATTGGTGCATTCAGTTTTTTACAGGTGCATCCAGTTCCCTATAGGTGCATTCAGTTCCCTTTAGATGCATTCAGTTCCCCTTAAGGTGCATTCAGTTCCCTATAGGTGCATTTAGTTCCCTATAGGTGCATTCAGTTCCCTATAGGGGCATTCAGCTCCCTATAGATGCTTTCCCTGTAGGTGCATTCAGTTCAGTAAAGGTTCATTCCCTGTAGGTGCATTCAATTCCCTATAGAAGCATTCAATTCCCTATAGGTGAATTCAGTTCCCAATAGGTGCAATCAGTTCCCTATAGTTGCATCCAGTTTCCTATAGGTGCATTCAGTTTGCTATGGGTGAATTCATTTCCCTATAGGTGGATTCCGTTCCCTATAGGTGCATTCAGATCCCCGTAGGTGCTTTCCCTATAGATGCATTCAGTTCTTGATTGGTTCATTCACTATAGGTGCATTTAGTTCCCTAAAAATGCATTACCCATAGTTGCATTCCATAGAGGTGCAGTCCGTATAAGTACATCCAGTTCCCTATAGCTGCATTCCCTATAGGGGCATTCAGTTCCCTATAGGTGCAGTCAGTTTCCTAGAGGTGCATTCAGTTCCCTATATGTGCATTCAATTCCCTATAGGTGCATCCAGTTCCCTATAAGTGCTTTCCCTAAAGGTACTTTCAGTTCTCTATAGGTTCGTTCCCAATAGGTGCATTTAATTCCCTATAGGTGCTTTCAGTTCCCTATAGGTGCATTCAGTTCCCTATAGGTGCATTCAGTTCCCTATAGGTGCATTCAGTTCCCTATACATGAATTAAGTTCCTTATAGGTGCATTTAGTTCCCAATAGGTGAATTCAGATCCCTGTAGGTGCATTCAGTTCCCAATAGGTGCATTCAGCTCCCTATAGGTGCATTCAGTTCCCTATAGGTGCATTCACTTCCCTATGGGTGCATTCAGTTCCCTATAGGTGCATTCAGTTCCCTATAGGTGCATTCAGTTTCCTATAGGTGCATTCAGTTCTCTATAGATGCATTCAGTTCCCTGTAGGCGCATGCATTTCCTTATAGGTGGATTCAGTTTCCTATAGGTGCAATCAGTTCCCTATAGGTGCAATCAGTTCCGTATAGGTGCTTTCCCTATTGGTGCATCCAGTTTTCTGGTTTATTCCATATAGGTTCATTCAATTCCGTGCAGGTGCATTACCTGCATGTGCATTCAGTTCCCTAAACGTGCTTTTCATATAGGTTTATTCAGTTTACTATAGGCGCATTCAGTTCCCTATAAGTGCAGTC
>SDVV010011717.1:0-15741 GCA_016164225.1 Gammarus roeselii | reverse complement strand
TATATGTGTATATAATATATATGTATATAATATATATGTATATATAATGAATATATATAACATATGTATAGATATATATATGTAAACGACATGAATTATTGTGACGAATGTGTTATGACAGGGCCCTGATGTACTTTTCTGTTCATGACGCCTTGCTGAAAAATGGGATGGACGTGTGTTAGCACCCAACTGGGGTAAAGTAGTGAGAGCTGTCGTACCTTTCTGCTGACACTGATCCTTACACGTAATCCGAAGTGAGTGTTACGTGGTCCTGCCCGGACTCCTTCGCTCTTAAGTGCTAAGTTTTTGCATGTCCCAATGCATAAGAGAAGCGTGAGGTGCGTCATGCCATTGGCCACTGGGGTATTAGGCCTGGCGTTGGCACCTGTATATTTTATCGTTGGAATCAGTCGAAGTGGACCATCGTCCCAATAATTTTTGCACTATTAATGCATGTGTTGTCATGCACCACTACCCTTGCAGCTAACAAACGGGTCATCCGAAAAAAAAAAAAAAATCGCATACAAGGAGAATTGTCTTTCATTTTTTTTTTGTCTCCAGGATCAAGGTCTGTGCACGGATAGAAGAGAGAAGAAAGATATGGCTTCCTATAGTTGCGACTACGCCAAATAGCGTGACTGTGCTGTCAGTCGCACGGTGTAACAGACAGTCACAAGTTGTTGTATAGGCCCCGGTGTTGCCGTTAAGGCAATCACGGTGTGACTGCTGCCAGTTGTACAGTGTAAGTAACGTCCTCTGGTGGTGCTCGTGGCAACTTCAATGCGACTGTGTTGCCAATCAAACTGTGGTCTTAACGGCTCCTGGTGGTGCTGCTGCCGTCAATCTCAACGTGACTGTCTTGCCGGTTACAAATTGGGTGTAATTGTCCCTGGTGGTGCTTGCGGCTATTACGATGTGACTGTGTGCTGCCAGTCACCTTGCGGCTGTGATGGACAGCAATGGTATAAACCAGTCACGACCACTATTCGTGTTTGTTTTAACCAAGGCGTACCGGAGCCGCCAGTTGCAGTGTTGCTTGTTCCTCGTTGGTGAGTGCTGGGTCTCATCAGCTATACGCCGCCAGGACGCACGCCGTCTCAACACCGCCATCGTCACCTCACAGGCCTCCACAGACCTCACTTCATGTCTTCTCTTTTCTTCCACCGAGCCGTACTCTTACCATCACCAATCTTTCTTCTGTTGTTCAACTGCTTCTGAAGTGTACAAACATTGCTAAGGAAGGGAGCGGGGCGCCTTTGTGTTGTATGCTGTATAGTGTGTATAGTTGCCAGTTGTGGCAGTGGGGGGGCTGTTGCACCTGTGGCCAAAACCACGGAACGTAACACTTCAGGTGACACTTGCTGGGCAGTGACCTGACTAATCTTGTCGTATCTCACCATATCCTCTACTCCCTTTTAAAAGAGCTATGTAACACTCGTTTTATTCTACCAGTTCCCAAATAAAACAATACGAACATCTACTGCTACAATATTTCAAATAATTCTTGCAATGCTTATTTATCATAAACCCTCACATGTTGACAATTTCTCCACAGTTAATTCAATAGATCACCTGGTCGGATATGACATGACATTGAGACTTATCCTTGTGCTATGCATTGCTGCGCTAATTCTACAATGGGCTGACTGATACTTGTTTCTCTGAAAGGAAACTCAATATGCCTAACTATTCCATTCCACCTTTTGTGTTGTGAAAACTTTTTTAAACAAGATTGTTCATTTCAGAACGATCGTTTGAGTATTCCTAATTCCATTATTATTGAACTGTAAATTACTACGTAGCTATATATTGACGATGCATCTCACCCACGGTATTAATAGACATTTAATAACAGAATCTTTTAACCATTTGGTAGTTGCTGGGTGTATACCTTGGTACATGAATGACAACCGCCGAAGGACTCCATGCGCACTGATTACTGACATTTTTCATTCACTTTTTAACAGATTTCAAAGAGACTCTCCCCGGATGCCTCCTTGCATGCTTTTGTTCATTTAATAACTATCTTCGCCAATGGGTACACAGATCTAAACGCAAAGCCGAGTCCTCCATAAGTGGGATGGCCGACGGCAAGACGCACCTCCTATTCCTTCGCAAGCACTCACCCATACCAAACCTGCTCGGGTACCGTTTTTTTTTGCGCGAGGTGCGTGTGAGGTGCGTCTTGCCGTCGGCCGCACTCGTTCTGGGCGTCCAAGTTTGCGTTTGTAAATGTATGCCTACTGGCGTAGGTATTTACCAAATAAACAGAAACATGCAATGATGCATCCGGTAGACTATTTTTATAAGTTTTCGGAAAGTGAGAAGAAATCAGTGTGTAAGGAGAAATTCAACACTTCTTGTCCCTTGTGCACCCAGGCAAGCGCCCAGCAACACCGAATGGCTACGATGAAGAGGGTCAACTTCATGTAAGTTTTGGCGAAAATGCTTCTATGAGTCGCGATGTTGACCCATTTTATCACTGTCCCATAGTCTCACATGTATCATGTCAAATCAATTTCTCCCACTAATTGTTTGTGCTCGATCATCGTATTTACGTTAACTCGTATGTTTCTGTGTTTGATGTTTTAAACAGTATATGTTTGTCCACGACTCCGTACGGTGTGTGAAACAAGTTGAGGTCATCACGGCACAATAAATTATCAAGAGCCAAAGAATGATCGCAATGCCGGGGAGCCAGTCCAATGGTAAAATACTCCCGCGATCTACAGTGCTGCATTCTAAGCCACGGTTTAGTTGAGAAGAAAGAGACTGTGGTGGGTGGCTCTTAGCGTTTCCATCATGCCTACGATGTCAGCAAGAGGGTTATAAATCCTATATCTGCTGCTACTTTCTCCATCTACGACGTAAGGAAGACGGATTTTGCTCCCCCCACTGCTGTTGCGCTCTTCTTTACTGTACCGCGTTCTTATGTGTGCTGTCTCTGTGTTAATTCTTTACCTTCTTTCTGATCGGCTCGATTATTTCATTGCTGAGCCACTGTTCTTCGCTAAATTGCTCTATTATTGCTGCGCTAATCGGCCTGCTTTTCTCCTTGTTGATTGCTCAGTTTATCTCTTCGGTACTCCAGCCTTTCACCTTTTCGTTAATCGGTCTCTCAACAGGCTCTTCATAGAATCAATAATGGCCAGAACGTTGATACCTTACTCTGTTTTGGACATTTCATGTGGATTACAATTTGTTTCATTAATATATTGTTTTATGTGAATTACCTTCAAATACTTTATTGTCTTACATTTGATAACTGCTTCATTCTCTTATTTCTCGAAGTCAATGATCGTCACTTTAATAGGAGGGCGTCACATTGTTATGAAGAGTCTGAGACACGTGGCTGTTCCTGTAGTCGCCACATTCCACTTCTTACTCTAGCTGCCAGGTCTATCTATTTTCTATTTACTAACTGTATTAGATCACCAACGCTTCCTTTCTAATATCAATGAAATGTGAACACCCTGACCGAAATTGTTTATTATCATGACGGATTCCATATCGGATCAAGTTTCAAATGTCATTTTTATAAGTCCAGTGACACCTAAACTTTACCTGATACAGAAAACGTTGAACCCTTGATTTCAAAATGGTTGGACTTTCAAGTAGTTTACTTATCAATATTATGAAGAAAATGTTGGCTTGTCTGATAGTGTTTACAGAAGGCCTAGCTGGAGGTTTATGAGTAGACATGCTGTTTGAAATAGAAGTTAGGCTTGCAGTGATGCCTCAGTAGGTTGACCTGGTGTATCAGTCTCTTTAGGACGAGCGTTCCCCACATTGATTCAGCCTCTGTTGACCCCGACTGGGACTTAAGGAACTGATGCGCGATCACAGCGCCCCAGGTACTTGGTCACCGATCATTCGCCTTCCGGTTTCGGTTATGTTGGGTTTCTCCTTGTGTGATTCATTTTGGTCATTTCGGGCTCCGTGTATCTATTCAAGAATTTTTACACAGTGCAATAATTTGTTGTATCAATGTTCCTCACACACGAAGGAAGCGTGGACCTTAATATTAAAATTTAGATGATCTTTTTAATTTGCCCTATCAATTTTTAATGACCTGTTGTTTCATTGAATCGAAATGGTGGCTAGTTTCTTAGCAAGTCACCAATCATCGTTCATCAGACTAATTTATCGATTTGGTGTTGTAGTTATTTGAAACATCTGACAGTAGAGTGGGACTCAGCCCCGTCATACAACACTAATGTCGCCCAGAACACCAGGAAAGCTGTGTTGAACAATTATCGTAGTAGTCCTTTGCTGGGTGAGATTATATCTGATCCGCCTCACTGCCTGGGATTGAAGCTTGAAGATTGTCTTATAAACTTTTTTCCACATCTTAGGTCTGCAGGCAATGGACGGTCAAAAGGATGTCTGAGTAGCCATCAGGAACGCTTCACCTAACGTATTACGAAGGTTACGTTTTCCCTGATCTATTGTGCGCGTACTCTTACTATATCAAGTACTTAATGATTAGGTGCGGCGTCAAGTTTGACTTGCTTCAACTGCTGTTTCTGAGCTGGTCGTTGAGTTCTAGCAGCATCGTTGCAATTTAGTGAATGTGTAATATATCTGTAAGCTAGGTATGAATAGTCTGTTTTAAAACCGATTAAAACTTGTTTGTAAAAATGTGCAGAAAAACAATCTGGTTCTGTGTTACGAAATAGAAGTTTATTTTTCTATTTAGCTACATTTATTTTTGGGAAGAAGTGAAGAATGGTGGTGGACAGACAGCACTGGTGGAAGAAAGGTGTCCGTGTTATTTCTCATCGGTTGGCCTTTGCCGAGCATAAGAACGCTGTGCTGATCAAGTGACGTGCAAGGACTGGAGGAGACGCTCCGCCTATGTTCATTGGAAAAAAATTGGTGCCAATAACTCCTACCGTTGGATTGATGTTTCCAACGCGCTAAATATTTCTGTCCCTGACACCTAATCTGGAATATTGTGGTGTTCTCGTTGGTTGGGGTTCATATGTCAAGTTCTTCTGTGATTAATAGAACCCTCTGGAGCGACATTCACATTTGGAACTTGCTGAAGCAAGTTTAGTTCAGCGTTCCAGGCTGCATCGATCTTGGGAGTCCTCGAGGTCAGTCTTGAGTTCTTTACCCAATTAGTCGGATGAAAACAATTAATAAATCAAAATAGGACCAATATTACCGTTATAAATTTTGTTTCAATTAATTTTCATGACTAAGTATGGTCTGTAAATTATCAGCAACTACTCCGACTAGAAACCTGGCAAATAGGTATAATACTAGTTGTTTGTTTCTTTCTTCGCGAGTCGAAGAAGAATAGAGCGGTTACAGTGACACTAATATCATCGTGTCTCCTCCGTGTAGAGAAACAAAGTGGGCGTGCGTATCTATACTACTTTATTGCTATAACTGCATGCACGGGGACATTTTAAAAACCTGAAATTTACTGATAATCGAGAGACTGCCCTGACGGCACCTATCATAAGTTCACTGTCAGCACTGATTATATCGCCAGTTACACCATTCAGTTTGCGTTCAAAACGACTCCGTTGTGTTCATGAAACTTGCGTTAGCTCTTTGCAAAACGGTTGACTGATGTATACGAGATACCACCTGGATGCACCAGTGCTGTCTGATAATCTGTATATACTAAAAAATCAGTGGTATAGGAACCTAGTTATTTTAGAAAGTAGACAGTGTTTGTCAGTTTAACAGATGCAATCTAGGAGCTGCTAGGCTCTGTAACAGTTTGCATTTATAGGGAAGCATAGCCACGCAGACTCTAGTCGATTGGTCATCGGTTTTGTAATATATGAATCAACTCGATAATGTTGACCTGTAATAAGATCTTCTTAGTTTACAACTACTTTGAAGCTTTTTACTTGTTCGCTTCTATCAGCTTGATGGCCGACAGAGTAACGTGTTCGTCTCACCCAGTGATAGATTTCCATCAGGATACCAAAAGTTGGTACGAGTCTACCTGAACCCTACTTAGATAAACATTATTATCTTGATTTAAGAAGGCCAGACTATGAAACTTTGAGACAGTTGCTTAATAGCAGCGAAAAGAGATAGTATCTATCAAGAAGATCTACTCATTTTAATACTGGTACAATGTACTGCACATGTCCGTGCTCAATGAGTAAAATGCTGTACTTTCTAAGCTACTAACTCTGTCGTCAACCGTTCATTAGACCAAATTGACCAATCACGCGTGTGATGCTCTGCTTCCACACTCAGAGGATTTTTCCGTCCTCTTCGCGAAAACCGATACCAGAGTCTGAGTTCCGAAATAGTTATTTGAGACGTTCCGATATTTCTTGAATCTCTCCGTCCACGTTATCTATTTAGTTTTTAGAGTCCATCAACTGGTTGGCTGTTGGTATACAGTGCGTTGGACCGTCTAGCACTGACGGATATACGATAGCCTTATGTTAAATCTAGCCCATCAGTTAACTGTTGTGACTTTCTACACCGATTGAAGCACTGATCATTTTTATCCCGTAACGAAGTTACCTCCAAAAATAGACACTATATTAATGAGATGTCGCACATATGGATTGCTTGCATCTCCTGCTTCTATTTTGAATATTTTTAACCCTTTAACAGGCACTAGCAATACATGGGTCTCGTGTTTTTGTATCAATAACTTTTGGACTTTCATCGACTACATTGAGTTTTGCGGGCTACATAGGATACCCATGAAATATGTTGAATTTGCCTCTTATTACTGTCGTTAAAAATAAACTATGAAAACGTCTCATTAGTTGTATGTGAGGGATCATATCTGTCACTTCTCCTCCTCGACTCTGCTCTGTCAAGCTCCTTGGTCGCTATCATTGCAAATGTGCGACCCGTTTTTACATGTATCTATGAATCTTAACATGCTTTTTCTGTCAGGAGCTTCTTCATGTTTTGACCTTATATCCAATTAAGGGTTGTTAGGAGTAATCAGCTACTCTACTTCTTGGAGCACCCTTTAAAATTTTTGTGGCCAGTCTGCTCTCTTGTTCTTCGACACGTTCGTTTCGTTAATTCTTTCAATTAATAACCTAATCATGAATAAATGTGTTACTGATGATTTCGTACATTCATTTTGCTAAATTCTTAATAAACGATCTTGCTGTTTTAATTTGGCTGAATGTGAGCTGGCGTTAATCAAATTATGAGAATAGATTTTTCGAGAGTAGATATTTTTTTTTACGTCTTGCGGCTCATTTTCCCCTGACCTCTTTCAGTTATAGCTGTGCACAACTCGTGTGTTAACAGTTTGTTCAGTGGAGTAAAGTGCAGTGCCAGTTCCAACGCTCCCTGAGGATAACTGTTGCTCGCAGGTAGCAAGTTTAGCAGCTCGCCCTGTTCAGCGCTTGGCTGTCGCCGTCCACTTCTTCTCATCTCAATAAGGTTCTAGAGTTTTATCTGCTTCAGAGAATTGTGTGACAAACAAACAGAATTATTCGAGAAGTCAGCTCTACTTTTAACACCGGTATCAGTACAGATTGTGACCAAGTTTGGAACAAGGATTGCATGTCATGGTGTGTATGCCTTGCTGCTAAACTGACTAACTATTCCACCTACTTAGATTTGATTTGAAACTAGCAGTTGTTTTCACTCGTGAATAACGGTTTGAGTGTTATCAAATAAGAGTAGGTGTTTAAGATTACTATTTTGCATGATTTGTGGTAAGCTGCTAGCAGCAAGTTAAGAATTTGCCAGTAAGGACGTTTCTGACTCCAAAATTATTTTAAAATCTGATTCAGTATTTTATCGCGCTCAAAATACGGGATGGTCGTGAGCGAAGGGGGAGGGGTAGGAGCGGGCATCATGACGCGGCAAGGGTAAGCCAGTCACACTGTCGGGCCCTGCTGCCGTCACTGCCCTCGAACCGCACTCATGACTCGGAGGGTGTAGTGCTGGGTTCCCGGCCGGGCATTTTTGCGCAAAAGGGCTAAGGTTTGAGTGTGGGTGTATGAGGTGCGCTGTGCCGTCGGCCACTCCCCCCTTGCTGGGGAATTTCGGCCTAGTGTCTGTATCTGTAAAATATTCAATTTTGAATACCTCGATAAAAATATGACTCGCGTATTTAATGTTTGAGTAATGCACTGTAAGCCTACTCCAGGTGTTCAAACTAACGACGAATGAGTGGACCTGCTTGGATCAAATACCAATATAAAACACCAACGATTGCTTGGGTACAAATGTTTCTAATGATGAGCTTTGCAGTGTTGCAGCCCTTTTAGCATCACCTCGTCTTAGATACACGAAGGCAATCTGGCCAGGGAGGGGAGCAAAGTTGGCGAGTTCAACCACTGGGCGCAGGAAAACGTTTCATTTACGGTACAGCAGTGCCATGATTGATTCTGCTACGTGTTAGGTGGCAATACTCGTGTCATGCCGAGGCATTACGAGATCTGTTGAAAAATACTGCCATGTCGCAGCATTATACTAGTGTATCGCACTATACGTGACCTGTTGTGATATACTGGCATATTGAAGGATATTGGCCCGTCGCAGTAGTATACTAGTGTATCGCAATATACGTGACCTGTTGTGATATACTGGCATATTGAAGGATATTGGCCCGTCGCAGTAGTATACTAGTGCATCGCAATATACGTGACTTGTTGTGGCATACTGGCATGCCTTAGTATACTGAATGCATGTCCAATCGCAGCGTGAGTTGGATGCCCGTGTGTTGCAATCGCTTCCCTGTACTGGTGAGAGATCCCTTCCTGAAAGCTACTCTCATCGAGTTATCACAAAAGGACAGTACAAATTACGTAACTGCTAATACATATTATTATGAGCTTAGGTGTATTACTTGCTGTGTGAAACTTTCGGTAATGTTCAAAAGGTCGTGAGTGTCGAAGGAGTGTCGTAGACAACGAAAAATGGTGATGCTGTCGCATAAGAACTTCGTTGGAGATGGACCCCTTAATCTAATCTACAGTTTTATTACCGGCTTCGCAGCTAACCTCATAAGAGTCTACATGTCAAATATTGTCAGGCAACTTATATGGTTGGTTTAGTTGACAAAAAAACGATGTTGAAAATTTCATCCTCAAAAAGTACTAAGCTGAACATGAAAAATTTCACAGTTTTAAATCATGATTTCATAATGCATTGATTAGTGTATTATTCTATCGGGGTCACTCGTAGTGTAAGAGTGTTTTGCGATTTTTATCTGTTAACGTACGCGCAATAAATTTTCATGTGTGGAAACTCGAATCCATTCTCAATTTGTCTGGTTGGATGCATAGTGCGTCGATATCTTGTAAGATCATTCACAGGTTATGTGGTGTTCGGTTCGTTGATACTTGAAGTTGTCAATTCCAGCATCAGTGTCCGGCACCGTTTTACCAAGTCGATACTGTTTAAGTGCCATTCAAGTGTTATTTGATTGGCTTTGTCAAGACTGCGCGCTGTTGTCCGCGTGACTATCCAATAGGACTTTGCACGTTGTCAATGATGACAATAACAAAACCACCGTATAGCAAAAGCCCGTAATATCGCTGTATAGTTAAGGTCCTCAAGAAGTTAGCAGGAAAACAGAATCAGTTACGGAGTCGTGCCCTTCGGGGAGCTCGAAGCGCTCACGTCAGGTCTCCTGTGGGGACGAGCACATCAATTTAATAGATGACGGCATTGCTGTATTACAAAAAATCGCTAATTGTACTCGTACCCGTGCTCGCGTCATGCGACCACGACCAGACTGTTGCATCAGTTTTTTCCAGTTTGACTCTTTGGAACTATCATTAATGACAGGGTTGCAAGAAAACAGCTTGTACAGCTTGGGTTGCGCTGTTCTTCATCAAAGGGTTATAGTTATTATGATGCAATGCGTTTACTTTCATGCTGATCCAGCTACAAGTGTCATGATTGTATATAATACATAGTTACACTGTTCTTTATTGGTTTATGATGTATTTCATCGAAGGCAGAAACGTACTTGTCTTGCCACTCTATTTAAGTTGAACGCTGAAGTTCCCCTCATGTTCAATTTTCCGAGTGTTATCTCCTACTGCGTTGGTGGAGGCTACACGCGCCGCAATAGAGTTCAGCATACGGACTACGTTGCTGGATCACGAGTCTGTATGCAAAATGATATTTCATTGTTGTGGTTCGTTCCGCAGTCTGTCTGTGGATCCTTTGATTTAAAGTCTATTCACACGGGGGAGACAGTGATGCCTGCACCGACGACGAACCGCCACGCTGCAGCCTCCTATTGGCTTTTTGTTATTCGCAGTCAATCGGGAACTGCCACGTGACATTTCAACGTCCACGGAGGCCCCAACTGAAGTCTCGTTGATCACTGAAAAAGGCTTCATTCATAATATCTTGAAAAGACAGCCATCATCGGTGATATGCCTGTGTAGTGTTTTAATTATTATATTGTATGGGTTTGTTACTGCTCCAAATTATGTTTTTAAGGTTGTGAATAATTTGCCGGTGTCCTTGGTGAGCGAAAGTTTGAGCAGTAGTGGAAGTCGTCCTCGTTCGACAGCACTAAGGCTTAACTCATTCTAAGGAAGATTCTTGTAAGTTTGTTCTTACTGGTTCAATGATAATGGTCTAATGTTACAATTTGTACTTTGCGATGAAACGGAGGAGCGTTCAAAACATAGCATTGCACTTTGTTAGGTGAATGTTTCCATGGTATTGTATTATTGGGTTAACAGTCCATAGGTTCGGCGGGGAGACGGATTGAACTTCTTTCCCTGCAACACATTTTTGACAATCGTTTATCAAGGGTTGCAATGCACATAAGTGCATTTTACTCGTTTCCTATTAACGACTTCATCTTGTAGTATACATGCCAATAGCTAAGCTCTGTACTTAGTGTTCATTAACAGCTAAGTTCTTGCACTTAATTTCTTGGGTTTTCCTTCCTAAATATCACTTTCGGCCGGCGTCTAAATACCATCGGCAATCCAGTTGTCGACAGCTTGACGTCCTGAGGGAGTATGAATTCCAAACCTATTGGTCGTTAGCAATGCGTGTGCTTTCCTGTGGTAAATCACCTGCGAGGCTGATGGTTTTCGTTTTAATATGCTGCCCTTGAATCGAAAAATGCAGCTGCTAATGTCTTTGCTATAGCGCTGAGTTGCGCTTCTTTTTTTGCCTACGTAAACAATTGCAAAATATCTCAATTCAATAACCGATTCAACATTTTTAGCGCATCATGTAAGCACACAATCATATTTGATGAAATAATTGTTTTATATGTTGAAACACTAATCTAGAGGGTAAGATATTACAGTTTAGAAAGAAAAGAGGTAAAGTAACACTTGATATATTCTTGTTAAAATTTCTTGTGTACAGTGTTAGCACAGTTGGTAGAGAGTGTACTGCAGATCTGACTGAACGTGTCCAAATAACCTCTATGTGACTACGATAGGCGTCTTGCTTCGTGCACAGGAGCGTATAAACATTGTAACATGGCTGGCCGAGCTCGCCCTCAATAACTAAAGATGAATTGTCAACACTCGACGGAGTGAGTTGCAATTTTTATCCCTAAACACTTTCCGTGTAGAGTCGAGTACAAATGTGCGCTACTTTTATATTGTTGTTTATATAGAACATTTCATGAAGAGCTATGATGATATTCAGTAATTGATAGCCGATATTGTAAGCAATGCTCCAGTCCTGATATTACCTTGTCCATTTAGGTTACCATAAGCAAGGGGTCCGCTATATAATTTGCAAATTGTATTGGATCTGTGACAGTTACTTGTAAATTTAGGTGATTATTTAAAGTGGCCATTATTTTTTCTATCTTCAACACATGGTCTTCACGAATGCTAACCTGGTACAATTGACGTTCATTTATGGCCGCGTTTTACCGGACATGTTCCCACGTAAATATCCACAATTAGTCCGGCAAAGCTTTTCTCTTTACATTAAACCAAATTTTGAAATTGTTTGCCGGCAATCCAAAATTTTTGATTTATCTCGCCTCGCTAAAAACAAACTGTGCGACGAAGCCAGTTCAGCAAAACAAAAACAGGCTTTATTCGGGTGGTTGGTAATTTTATTATTTGCGGAATTGGGTACCCTTCATATGTTATAAATTTAAAGTAACCCCGCTTGGAAAATAAATTGTATCGACAAAGAAATGAAGCCATTTTTTGTTTGTTTTCTTATTGCTTCATTGTATGCTATTCTATTATCATATAAAGTTCTGTATTAGATCTTAACAAATACTGTATATTTGATAGCTGTTTCCAACTTTGTCATGAATCTGGCTATAAACCCTCCGGAGAAGATCTCGTTATGTTTCTTTGATAAGTAAGTGCTCTCACAACCGATGTACATTTTATCAGATGTTGTCCTAATTATACCTTGCTATCAATAGTTCTGTTTGGATCAAGATCATTTCGTCAACTTTTTCTGTTTATGTCAAATTTGATTCAACTTCTGGTAATCATCCCTCCAAGGTATTCTGGTTGGTGGAAAAGGTTTGCACAGCTGATTTTGGCAGGAGACTGTAGGGGCCTGCGTGGCATCTTTCTATTGGCTGTGCGTTTAGAACAGCCCATCAGTAGCTGCAACATGTCAAAACATTTCCCTCGAAGTGACCAACGTTCTCCCTTAGGAATCGGCTGTCTTGCTGAATTGACAACTGTTCGATTATGTTGTGGAATTTGATCTCTTTGTTGTGTTCAAACATCGTTTTAATTTCAATCCATATCTTTACCTTATAATGAACAATTGCATTCTAAAATCCATCAGCCTTGGCTAATATTGTCGGTAGTCTATTAAGGTAGGGTTCAATTCATAGCCGTACCCTAAGGAGAAGCTATGATGACTCGCGTTGAGGCTCCGATGGAAATGAGGCCCAAATCAATCCAATTTACTGCTCATGTTTTTAGGTTGAAATAAACTCTTGCAAGTAAACTAATCATAAGCTAGCTTTCGATGAAAACCTATTGATGATAAAATTCCACAATGATACATGTGCACGCATAGCTTAAATTATATATTAATTTGACAAATTGATTTTTGTGCAAAATTTGAACTTGAATACGTATCCTATCAAATTTACCGTTAAGACGTCCTGAAATGAACCAATTAAGAGTGAAGTTGTAGTTGAAATGAAAATTTTGCTGGACAACAACTCCCTCGCAAACTATAAGACAAGTAGCAACACCGCCAAGACAAGAAAAGATGCCGAGGGCACTCCAGCTCTTGAGCTTAGTCCCCGCCGACAAATTTTACCTCGAACTAAATAGTAATTTGTCTCCATGGTTACGACTCATTGAAGAAAACTAGTGCAGCACCAGATCTTTCAGACAACTACTTTAGTGCTGCACTGGAAATTGCAGACTCGTTGAACCGACGACCGCATTTGAATCAATGCAGGCTGGCCCATTCTGCATTACAAACTTGGCCTATTGTTTGTTCTCTATGATAATGTTTCATTGGTTTTAAGCTCACAGTTATACTCATTTAATGCCTATTTATATCACTGGTTATGGCAGTGAGCGTTTCTTTAAACTGTTCGGCCCGTTTAGTTGCCACGTAGATGCGGTTGTGCGATCTCGGGACATTCTTGCAAATTTAGTCCTGCTTCATTTGTGTACGTGGGAGATTTTGATCTCTGTTCAAAGTAGAAAAGTCGACTAATTTGATTTTATCATTTTTCCATCTGTTTATATCGTCGAGTGCTAATGCAATTTGACAATGAAATAGGTTCCCGCTTCAAATTAATGAATTGCGAGGTATTGATCTGGTTCAAATCCCGGAAGTTTACTATGGTTGTACTGCACAAATCTTTCTGAGAGTCTATACACACGAGAGACAGCTGGTTCCTGATAGGAAAGTTTTTTCACGTGTTAGCTTCCTATTAGCGGTGTGCTTGGATCATCCAACCGGAGGCTGTCATGTGGCAACAAATTACCCCCGCACGCAACAAATTACCCCCTGTCTCATGTGAATGATCTCTCGGACGCTACCCATTTTTTTTTGTATCTTCATGGTAATTGTTTTGAGCTACTATGAAGTTGTGGCTATCATTAGTTCGGGCTGTGTCTTGTGGTTTTGCGACTATCCTTGACAGTAACGTCTGCTGACGATGAAAAAAAAAATCCAAAACTACAAGCGTGTCTGTGGCAAGCCAGTGTATCACCAGCATTTGAACACGTTTAGGCTTGACATGTGCCGCCCGGTCAGCTGTATGCTTTTGTCGGATGAAGGCAGACACACTTAGCGAATAATTTCGTAAATAACAATGGTTTAACTAAATTCAACTACAAGGACTGTCTAATAATGGTTCGCACTAATGACTTTAGAAATATTGTTTGCATTACAACCTAATTTACGTGCTTTGTATTTATCATAATTTATGGGCCTGCCGGTGGCTTCCTTTCGTTGCGTTCATACATACCAGTAGACGTTCCCGCTGTAAATTTTATCCCATTGTGACTGTGTCATTACATTTTAATCATCAATAGCGTTAAACAAATGTGCTTTGATTGTCATGCTTGTTCTGTGTTTATTTATTTGGTAATATTGAAACAACAACACAAAATCTGCAGCAATTGCAGCATGTCGTTAATTAGTATTTAATAGCCCGAAATATTGTGAAGAATAATTGAGGGTGTTGCTACTGCGAATAAATTTTTCTTTCATAATTGTAACATATATTTTTTGTAAAATAATTCTAAATAATGCTGGAATAATAATTAAAAGGCTATAAGGTGGCTTTCAGCTTGTTTCATTCTCCTCTTGTCGTTATGATAAATGATGTATATTTTCTTCATCTGAATGCAGATTGATTTATAGCCAATATACAGATACGGACACTAGGCCGAATCCCCCAGAAAATATGGGTGGTCGACGGCAAGACGAACTTCATACGCTCACACTCACACAACTTAGCCCTTTTGCGCTAAAGGGTCCGGCCAGTACCCCCTAAAAATACACTCTGGGTCACGAGTGCGGTCTGGGGATCCGTTGTCAGCAGCTGAACCCGAAATTTTTCACTGGTTCACCCCCGCCGCATCATGATGCCCCACCCCACCCACACCCAAGACTATCCCGACAACGTGATGCCAAAGGCGGGAAAGGACATCAGAGCAGCGTCGATAATCAACCATTCACAACAGTTTTTTCCACTCATGCCTGTTCATTGCACGCTCTCTCGCTACTTTCACACTCAAGTCTCTCCTTTCTAACGCCTGCTACACACCATCCATCCACCCAAACCTCGGTCTACCCCTAGGCATGCGACCACTCGCCTCCGCCTTCATCACCTGGTTTTTTCACAATCTCCCTTCTTCACATATCCTCTCAATGTGCCCGAATCGTATCAAAATATGCAAATCCACTCTGTCCTCCAACCTCTTCAACATCCACGTTCTGATAAGAACCACGTCGTTGGTGAACCTGTCTCTCAGCAACACTCCAGCCATGCTCTTGTTGTGGATGGATGATTATTCATTTTATAGATCATTAACACTTTATTTTAGTATTTTATTATTTCTTCTTGCTTGGGCTCTATTATTTTTCTCTGCCCTTTTTTCATGATGATAAACTTTGCATTTATTTATATTATTATTATATGTATCGAGGTTGGTTGAGAGGAGGTGGCCCAGGGAGAGGAGGTACTCGTGGGATCCGCGGGACTCGAGGACCCGGGGTTTCGGGAACCCGGGGGACTTGGGAGACCAGGTGGATTTGGGGTGGTCCACTTGGATCTTTCTGGGGCCTTTTGGGACTCCCTTGAGACCCTTTGGGAGCCTTTTGAGAAAC
>SDVV010011716.1:0-15741 GCA_016164225.1 Gammarus roeselii | reverse complement strand
AGAATTTAATTTACCCATGTTTTGGACCGAGTTGGAGAATAATTTCATTAGATTTTTATATACTATAGCGTGTTCATGTCGAAGTACTCCGCATCATATACTATAGGTTACAGTTATGTATATCAGTCACAGAATCAGTCATAGTTGGTTTTGGAATTTGTTATAGATTGAACGGGTTTCGTAGTAAAATAACTTTATTCCCATGAACTCAGTGTTTGTTTTACGGTCAGATATTTTCGGTATGGCTTATATGTTAGTATACGATCTCAGTCCTGTTTCAGATTACCTTGGGAGTTAAAGTGCAGTATTATTTCTATTAATTACAAGATCGGTAATGTATATCGGCATCACGTATCGATCGACCATACACCTTCCATATTGGTGTAGGATTTATCTTCTGGGGTATGGTAGGATACACCGTATATCATAGTTAATCAATGTTGGTTAGAGTAGAGTAGAGAAACTTACGTAGCTATTTGCTTACCATTTTACGTTTTGAACGGTTTTCATAGGAATATATAATTGTAATGGACATACAAATAGTGTAAAGGGAATCAAAACGTGCCCGGTGAAGGAATAAGATAGGGATAAATTGAGTTCCTTTTGGTGGGGCAGGGGTTGACCGGAGTCGGCGGCGGAAGGTAGGGCGCGACCAGAACTGGTTTTGACGTGTGAGTCGGCTAACGGGCGACGCAAAGGCGGGCAACGGGAAGAAAATGGAGGTTAATGACTCATTCAGACAGACGTTCAGCTTTCGGATTATTAGTTTGTTATTAGGTTATATATTTATATCTACACGTAGACTACCTTCTGTATTTGCATTTCAATGCTGGGCATATTGTTTTGCAATTCCATTGCATGTCATGTTGCATATATGCATTCTCAATGCTAGTCCTCTAAATGTGTAGGGGTATTGATCACATACATTTATAAGATAATTTTTCATTGATAATAAATCTAACAGTTACATAATAAATTACATGTGGTATTATAGATTAAAAATCCCACATTTTCCGGACACGTTCACGAAGATTTTTTTCAAGCTTGGTATCATTGCTACGTCGTTCGCTGCACGCTGTTTTAGTTACTCCTGCAGTAACTCGTTCATTCGTTTTCTATGTTGTGAGCTATCCGATGAAGGAAAATAGATACAAAATTAACAGGTGACTGAAAAATTCCTTCAATAGGAGAAAGATACCGTTATGGAATATTTTCAAGATGCAAATTATCTGCTTAGGGTGAATAGAATTGTATTTTTCTATGACAACATTTAGTTATATTTCTCTCGATTTGGCAAATTAGGTGAGATTGCTCATATCTGTTATTTGAATTGTATTTTCCCCATGACTGATTTGTCATTTGTTCAATATTTTTGAATGTATGTTTTGGTTATATATTTATGTTTTGATTTCAATTCCATATATTTTTTCTGTACATTTATGTTTGTATTCATATCTGGTTAAGGTATATTTGACTTATTCGGAGGCTGGTTGGATGTTTGCTATCGGCCTGATATTGAATTTTAGGCAATGTTTTGTGTATTTTTTTCCAGTCGTTTATTTCATATGTATATTATATCTATTGGAATAGTATGGTTTATTAGTCTGGTAGTTAACGGGTCAATGTATATATTTATTAGGATGCAGTAGCTTCTTTACGAGAATCTATCTATCTTCCATAACGCATTAACCAGTTTTGAACCAGATATATCGGTGTTACCATGTTCCAAATGTTTCGTTATCAAGCGTATGTAGACTGCTCGGGTAGACCTACCTTGATTTTTTGTAAAGCGATTATCTGTTGGAAGCACTAAGGCGAGAGTACTTGAACGATATGGATTTATTGTAAGTTTTTATATTGTGTTATATATACTTAATAATGATTGGTTGATATATGTTGAATTTGTATTGTTTTTTGAAATTTTGAATAGTTATCCCATACAGTTATAGGAATTTTTAGGATACTTTAGGTTTGCATCTTCCATGTAGCCCAACTTATTTGGCTTAATTGGTCGGTTATTGCATCATTCATCTTTTTATATTATAACTTGACAGTTTTAGTATAATTCATTCAGTTTTGTATGTTCTCTGTAGAGTTTCCATCTTCGATGTAAGGTATTGGGTTTTTATACAATTATAGGAATATTACGTTTGTATATGCAATGTAGAACGTTATTTCAGGTGCAATTTAGTTACATATTGTATATTTTTAGTGTTTTATATATATATATTTTTACATCTTGGTACAATATTTGACGTGGATATTTTAGATACAGAAGATTCGATGTGTATGTTTGTATGCATATACAAGGTCGGTTCCTCTGACCATACATCAATGTTTAGGAGTTAGAGGAATCCCCTAGGCCAAAGCTCGTTGGGTTTATGTTTATTTGTATAGGTAGACCAATTTACTATGGTGGATACCCTTAGTGTATTACAATTTTTACGGTGAATTGGAGCAGAGTAGAGAATTACGTAGTTATTTCATTATTGTTGTATGATTTTTCCACGACTATTATAGGAATGTATGTTCAAGAGAGGTAAATCCGTACTGCATCTGTGTGGAAATTCGTCATTGAACCATTGCAAGTGTGAAGCTTAACGTTTCATAAGACGAGTTACTGATGGAGGGGGTCCAGGTGTAGAGGCGGCTTACACTCTCTGGTGGACGTTTGGAGTTCGTGCAACTTCAACGTGATTTTGTAAGTTCTTGTGGATGTCGTTCTTAAGGTCCATAGGTTTGTTAGAGAGGTTATGCAGCAAGCTGCTCATTGTTGTAGTAATTTACTCAGGTCGTGAGTGATCAGGTGCCCAGCTTTTTATGGCCACACTCTTTGAGACTCATGTCAGGCCCATTCTTGGCAACTGTACCTATATATATAGATGCTTGGTTATGTCCAGGATGTGACTTTGCTCGACGTTGTTCAGAGATGATGGACTAAACAGATCCATGATAAGTCTGAAGTATTGTACCATGACTGGGTGTTAACTCTAAATTTGTTACATAATAGTGGTAGATTGCTGAGATGTGACCTAGTAAAGCACTGTAGAGTTAGTTTGTTGTTATGACACTGTGGGCTTCGATTTTGTCCTACTAGAGTCATAGCATCAGTTAGGTCTAGGAATTTGTTATAGATTTGAACAGTCACCGTAATAATATTATTTGTTATGCATGAACTCAGTGTTAAATGTCAGATATTTTTTCGGTATGGCTTTTATGTTAGTGTATGACTTTTTTTCATGAATCAGACCACGTGGGATATTGGAGTAGGATTTATCATCTGGGTGTGGTAGGTTACACCGTATATAATAGTTGATCCTTGTCGATTAGGGTAGAGTAAAGAATCTTATTTAGCTATTTTATAGTTGTTGTTGTATGTTTGGATTGGTTATCAGAGGAATATATCTGTATTAGGTATAAATTGGCCTAATTTCATGGAATGTTGGGTATAAAATACGCCTTATTTGATGTAATGATCCGAAATATTGGTTTGTTTTACTTCTCGACATTGGATTTGGATCCGGTTCTACGTCGTCTTGAGAACTAATCTACCGGATTTGTGTAGAGTAATAGCGTTAAAATTCTTGAACAATAAGATAACAACAAGACCGAGTTCGTAACACATCGAATCTTCCATATCTATAATATCCACGTCAAACATCAACAGGCCACCCTAGAGTAATCAAAGCTACCACAAAAACAATGTTAACATTTTCAGATCTAGTTAGCGGGTGACATAAGGGATCAGTTTCTTTTCACTAAACGATAACAACATTATTAATACAATACTTACATAAGTGATTTAGAGGCAATTTTCGAGAAGGAAAAAACACATTCAAGTTGAGAGACTTTTTTATCACCTTTGTGTTATGAATTGTTCATCTTCTCCCTCTACTTCACGGGTACAGTTGACACAGTAAAAGGAGGGGAACAATGATCGTCGTAATTCATTAGGATACCAGGAACTAAAAAACAAGGCATATATGCTTCCGCGCAGCAAGCACTATATGGAGACTGTCTACTTATATATGTAATCTCTTTAAAAAAAAAACTAGGAAGGAAGAACGAAATAAAGAATTTTTTTTAAGGCATTATATCTCGCGGTCTACGAAATATAATGCTTTGCAAACAGAGAATTTAATTTAAGGAAAACTTTCTTGACAAAACTGCAGGGCTCACTGAATATTTTTTTTGTTTGGGAACATCTTTTCCTAATTCTTCCCACAACAATTGATTCCCTATGACTTCTTCATCAACATCGGACGAGCTACTTTGTGTCAAGGTTTGACGAGCTTTCATTGTTGATGACGTGATACGTTCCGATAGCGGCTTCCTGTAGGAGGAAGGGGATAATATACGAACAATACCCATTTATGGTAGCCAATAACGTCACATAGTCTCTATAACATGGGCAAATGGATTACAAACAAGGCAATGAATTTTTGTGAGTGCTTTTATCAGCGAATGATGGCAGACACTTGGTAAGGGCACACGAGATAGCGTTTATTATGATAAGATATCCCCAGTACTCCTCCGGGCCGCGCTTTGAGTGTTACCTGTGCGTCATACGTGTCATGGCGCAGTGTGGAGTAGGGTGTACGATCGAGAGCCAGCCCCATGGTGGGGGTTACTACCAGTGTGTTCTAGTGTGAGCAGACAACAGGACTTTGGCCTATACTAGGTTTCCTTTTAATAGTGGTAAAGATTAGTTCTGGAGTAGAAGGTCCACGAAGGCATCAAGCATTTGAGTAGTATCTGTATTGTAAAGGGTCAAGCAAGGAAAGGTTGTTGTAACAATTAATTAGCATCACACGATGATACTCAAATCAGCCCCTGAGGGGAGATCCGGTGATCCACGATGTTCACTTGAGATTGTCTGAGTTTCGTTCTTCGTTAAACCAATACTGACTTATGTAAACGCCGGACATCGTTTTGCAACGAGTATATTCAAATACCAAACACCATTATCACCGGGCCAGTGACACTACCGGGCACTATTTTATTCGTACTCTTGTCATTGCCAAGCACAATTTTTAACTAACATGATGGCTGTAATTCCAGACATTGTTTCTGATTCTGATTCTGCTAGCATTTATTGGGTCGTGACTAGAACGTTTAGACTGTTTCGCTGTTAACTACTTCCCTTGGAAGCTAGTTCCATTTTGCGACAACCCTATACGTGAAGAAGTTGCGCATTATGTCTAGTGTGAAACGCTTACCAGTTATTTAGAAACAGTTATACCTGGTCACTCTGTTCACATCAAGTGTGAAAATGATAATTCAGTCGACGTTTAATTGATTTACTCTTTTTAATCTTCCACACTTAGATTATGTCACCCCTGAGTTCGCCAAGTGTGTCTTATATAGTAGGATTTATTGAGAAGCGAGGGGACAGTTTGGTCGCTCTACATTGAACATTCTCTAATTTAATAGTTTTTTTTATACAAATTCAGACCAGAACTAGACGTATCATCCGAGATACGGCCTAACTAATGTGATGTATAACGGAAGAATTAAGTGTTCGCTCTCATTCGCGGTAGGACGTGAGAGTATACCTTGCATTTTATGGTATTTTTTGTCTGTATCGTAATTTTTCTTGTTATTTTCATGTCGTTACCAATGATGATTCCTAGACCTCTCTCCGGTGACGTGCATCAGTTAAATTCTAGACACTGAATAGTTGTGCTTGGAGTTTTGATGATCTATGTGCATAACTTTATATAAATCGATATTGAATTTCATTTGCTACTTTCTAACCATTCAACATTTTTCTTCAAATCTAATTGGATCTGCTGGTACTTGAGTTAGGTTTGCACATTCTCCATAGAATACCGTCTGTACGCTTGCTAATGTTCGAAAACATATTTTTACCTAGATCGCTTATGAATATCATGCAAAATACTGGATTTATGACAAATCCTTACGGCACGCAGCTGGTTACTTTTTTTCAAGAGGAGGAGGCTCCGTAAAGCACATTTGCTGCCGTCTATCCGTGAGACATCATTATATCCGTGTATTTAGCTTGCATCGGATACAGATGCTGCGAATTTACTTACTAAGCGTGTGCTACAAACTTTATCGGAAGCTGTTTGGAAATCATGGCTTATGATATTGATTGTAGATTTCCGGTCGTAAATTTCGGTTATATTCCTGGAAAATGGCAGCAGGCTCGTCGGACCTATCAACATGTTTGTTTCTAAGAATAGTGGTATTTTATCTCTAATCACACTTAGCATCAATTTTACATTGATTAAGGCTAACTAATAAGTCGGTATTTTCTGGGACACATCTAGCTTGTCCTCCTTTTTAAGAACTTGACTAACGTTGGCCGTTTCCATTTAGCTGGGCAAGTGCCGTTTGAGAGAAATTGTATGAAAATTTCTGACCAGTTTTCTTCGATTTCGTTCATCTCATTCTGTATTCTAGGATAAACTTGGTCAAGAAATCGAGATATTTAAAACTCTCAATGAACCCATTTATTCAATTACTTTGCCGCAGAAAAAAAAGTACGGTGCTGAGGGATTTACTCGTTTCTCCGATATGATATTCTGTTGATCGGGACAATCCAGATTCTGTATCGTAAATACAGAACAAATCTATTGGTTTAGTAAGGCAGCCATACCATTGCAATCTGCTTCTAGCTCTCCTCCGGCATTCACATGACTTCCATTACCGGTCATGATTTATTTACACTCCCGATTTAACAAAAAATTGCTCTGGATTAGTTTTGGCGTTCGCAGCTCTTTCATTTTCCTTGACTCTATTTTTACGTCTCAGGGAGTGTTTTATCAAACTCGTCTGCTGACTTTACATTAATAGTGGGGATGTTTTTGATATATCGAGTGTTTTGCTTTCTTTTGCGGTTGAAGATGCTGAAATTTTCCTACTTAGGACTCAGGCTAAATGACTGCTGATTACCTGTATTTTTTTCTATTGATTTGATGAAGTTCAATATATTTAAGTGATTTGCCCACTTCCACGTTTGTGACTTGATAGTCGCTCGCACAAAATAGATGATTGAGTATGCTGCTACCTCTTATAGGTGTCTTTGGCATTGGGGTCATGAGCTTATCTTCAGTGAAATCAATCAGTCGTTGTCCTGAAGCAGTACATTCGTCTGATTCCTAATCTATGCCAGGAATATTTAAATCTCAATGCACAATGCGGTTTTGTATCGTCATGTTATCGCTGAGGGTGTTGTATAGATTGATACCATCTGCAATCGTGCTCTTTGGGGCGCAGTAGACGAGGGTGATTTGCCACTTTGCATGTTTACCGTCTGCTGCTTGAGACAGTTACATACAATTCCGGGAGTTCGATGTTTTTCGAGCAGCAATACTCTTTAATTCTCTCGGCCTTGTTTATCTCTGTGAGATAGGGGAGAATTAATTCGCTTTGATAATTTCTAGTGCTACAGCAGAGGGAGAGAGAAGGGGTAGAAAGGAATAGACAGAAGTCGAGGGTGATGTATTGGGAGCTGGTAAACGTCCTTTCATCAATTGTCCCTAATTTCTGATTTGCGAAGAGTTAAAATAGAATAGTTGTCAGATATTTTTTAATGTTAAATGAAAAATAGATGTCAAAAACTGGCATTTCCAAATTTTGACGCGTAGTTAAATTATTCGTGTCTATTTTAAAACAGGGAATAATTAATCTGACCAGCAATTCCAGAAATTCATGTGCTGGTCAAGTCCATACTTTTGAATGTCAGGTACACATATTGTCAAATATTCCATATGAGGCCGGGTTGTTGGAAGTATCTAAATATCGTGTTTCATCTGGACAAGGTGGCATGTGTATTTATTTACCGGTACTAAATACATCCCACACGTTTTCGCCGCTCCCGTAAATAAATCTTCTCCTAATATTGTTTTAATATTTGGAGAAGACCACTAGAACGGGCTTGCTTCCATTAACCATGAATAATGTTTATCAAACCTGCTGCTACTGTGCACGTGATTTCTTGAACAGCTGCTCGAAATTTTGTACTCCAGGTGGCAGTTAGTGTACAAACACTCCACTTCATGCACACGTCTCTTGCAATGACCTTAAATGATGGCAGGCAAATCGATCACTACGTTTGATTTTTTCCTCTGTATTTTCGTTGCCAAGGAGTTATATTTTTTGTAATGGCAACGTCGGTGTGATTTGAGGAACTGCATGGGCTGATTAAATTAAAATTATTGCAACCAAGATGAGTGGAGACTCAAAGTCATTTCTTCAATCGTTCAGTGGTATTTATTTAATGGAACTGAACTTATTTAGATCCCTTTATAATCTATCCAGTGAACACGGTTGATGAACCACGGTGGTGGAAGGATGCAAGAGGTTGGTAGATGCGCCTTTGAACCGTTGCTGTGTGCCAATCAGCTTACACATGCTCAAAACACATGCGCCTATCAACCGTTGCTGTGTGCCAATCAGCTTACACATGCTCAAAGCAAAACACGTCAATTGTTAACTTCAAGCACGACTTGTGGGCTTTATCTTTTGTTTAAAATGTGGTTTGGAAAGGAGGAACAAGAGAAGGGAGCGAGCAATGGAGAAAAGTGAAAATCCAGTTTTGGGTTCCCTGTCTCATTAGGGATGATACTTTAGTTAAGGATTCCTTGCCACATTAGGGATGATAATTCAGTTTAGGATTCCCTGTCTCACCATGGATGTTAATTCAGTTTAGGATTCCCTGTCTCATCCTTGATGTTAATTCACTTTCGGATTCCCTGTCTCATCATGGATGTTAATTCAGTTTAGGATTCCCTATCTCACCATGTATGTTAATTCAGTTTAGGATTCCCAGTCTAATCAGGGATGTTAATTCAGTTTAGGATTCCCTGTCTCATCAGGGATGATAATTCAGTTCAAGAATCCCTGTCTCATCAGGGATGACATGTACACTGCCGAACGAAAGGGTCAAATAAATCTATATCTTCTGGAGTGTATCCGTGGTAACCAAACATATTTAGAGAAAGATGGCATAATAGAACTACATTGACCTGTAATGGATGGTTGTTTGCATTTCATGAACATATCATAGAAGCGGTTGATTCCTGCACCAGATCACATGAGCTGTAGCGACAAAAAGACTCGGTGCTTGCTTAGTTCTTTACACGCTATTTCGTCTCAAGTCTCGGCGATGTCTACTTTCTGTTAGGGTTTTTGTCAAAACATGATCTATTATGTGCAATCATAACACTTCCGATCATAACTGAAAAAGTTCTTGAAAGAAGTTTTGTAAATGTTAACCCAATTTCAATAGCGGGAGCAACTTTTTCGACTAGCTGTACACATTACAGTAGTGGGTACAAACAGATGTCGGAGTTGAGACAGAAAATTTATGGCCCATTCACGGTAATAACGTATGATAAGTGCCTAGAGTGCCCGCGATATCTTTGCACAGGCGGCTTCAGAAGGTTGACGGCAGTGTCAACCTTAGTGGTTAGTGGTTTGATACTAAAATAGTTTCAGGACACCACAAATCTATTTTCTACGTGTAATTAGTTGCTGAATTTGATGTAGCAAAAACATTTTAATGTCTGAGACAAAAATGTACTCAAGAAGACTTTCACAATACTTCAACAAAGACAATCGACTGCAGTAAGACGTTCAGGTAGAGTGTATGAATTCTTCCAATGCAAAGCGCCCTTTGTGCAATCGACTGCAATTCCCTCCCGTTCTCGACTACTTTATTAATAGTTGCATGGATTTCCGTCTCTTATTATTGTCCAAAATAGCTACGAATTGGAATAATACGTTTTATCACAAACACTTCTACGTTGTATCATGAAATTCTACGTTGTATCACAAACACTTCTACGTTGTATCATGAAATCCTACGTTGTATCACAAACACTTCTAAGTTTTATCACGAATTCCTACGTTTTATCACGAATTCCTACGTTGTATCGCAAACACTTCTACGTGTACCATGAAATCCTACGTTGTATCACAAACACTTCTAAGTTTTATCATGAATTCCTACGTTGTATCACGGGCACGGATAAGTGGTAGGCAGTGTGGGCTGCAATTTAATAAGGGAGACTGCGCAGCCGCCTCCCGAATGGATCTCTTTCGACCAGCGTTAAATGAGTGTTATAGCAAGAGCCTCAGGTGCTTGGTGAACTTTGGAGTCCTAATTTTTATGTTAGCTTATTGATGAGTGACCGAAGACAGCATAAGCGCAAGAAAAATATTGAATTTAAGCTTGATTTGCCAGGGAAAACATCGACACTCGGATAACATAGTGTAAGTAGTACAATGACGGGGCACATTGAGACTGTTATTGCACCAATGGCGGGCATATTGAGACTGTTATTGCACCAATGGCGGGCATATTGAGACTGTTATTGCACCAATGGCGGTGCACATTGAGGCTGTTGTAGCACCAATGACAGGGCACATAGTGACTGCTATTGCACCAATGACAGGGCACTTTGAGAATGCTGTAGCACCAATGACAGTGCACATAGAGACTGCTATTGCACCAATGACAGGGCACATTGAGACTGCTGTAGCACCAATGACTGTGCACATAGCGACTGCTATTGCACCAATGACAGGGCACATTGAGACTGCTGTAGCACCAATGACTGTGCACATAGCGACTGCTATTGCGCCAATGACCAATCACATTTGAACTACTATTGCACCCAAGGAATATTTAATAGCTATCGTATGCCATTGACGGGGTACAGTGTAATGGCATCAATGACGAGGCAGAACGTTATAACACCAACGACATAATGCGTTTCTGTTTCACCAAAGACAAGGTCCATTACATTGTTTTGTTTCACCAAGCTCGATAGAGAAGGACACTTATTTTTTCAGTTTTAAATGTGCAGAAAACAGCAGCCCATCTTCTCCAATTGTAAGCTACTGTCGTGTGACGTTTATTGCCTGAAGTGATATTTTCTCTTAGCTCACGGGAAAGAAATACTTGGCAAAAAGTTTCTCAAAAATAGGATCTTTTGACCATTAACCTGATTAGAAAAGTCTCACATAGCATTTGGTTGCAATAAGGCAAACAATTAACCAAAGGGCCTGATCGCAGCTAACCTTTCCATCTAGTACAATGGCTAGTTTAGACAGATGATTTCCGGCTAATAATCCACGTAGGTTGATAAATGCATGCATCATACATAATTCAAGTCCTGTTGATGGTTCGAATTTGTAAGCTGGTTACTCGCCCTCTGTTGATACGTCCTTTAATTCCTTTGCAGGTTTCTATAGTGAAACAAAATTCATTACTTTTTGTCGTATAAGACTCTTGCAAGTCCACATTTTCACCAGTCACAATGATCGACTTCTCAGCATTTATGGAGCCCAGGGGCTTTATCAAAGTATTCCAATTTGTAAGTATATTCTAGAAATGGATGAACGAATGTGAGTGGAGCATATAAGTAAGTACGAAGTGGCCTGCTACTACATGTAATCACGGTATGTGGGGACGTGGCAGTTCGTGTTCTGAGAGAGAGCTGCGTAACCATTGGTCGTGCGGAGGTGAAATGGTATGCGTTCTTCAGACATGTTGTTTGTATTTATTTTTTAATTTATCGTAAAAAATATTGGTTAACACACTGGGTGAAAGTAGACAAGAATTGTGTTCATACCCGAACTTAAAGTGGGTCATATTTTTATTGTACATTTATATTTGTTATTTACTTTCTCCTGCTACCATGCTTTTTGATTCAAGCAAAAAAGCAAACGGTCTATTTAACCTTGCTTTATGCAATTTACAGAAGCTCAAGAGACTTAGTGAAGAAATACGGTGCCTTCGTGTATTTTGAAATGTAATTAAACACATTTTGTGTCATACAGTTTTGAGAAATGTATAGATTTCCACATTAGTTACTAGCAATTTGAAGTAAAATGTTTAGTTTAAAGGTGCACAAGAGTTCGAAAATTTTACCACTTCATTTTGCTATGTTAGTGATAGTGTTAAACAATCTGTTATTACTTTTTCAGAACGCGCTTTGTATTAAAATTGATTGAAAAATATTTCATGAAACATAATATTCTTGACCCGTCGCAACAAGACGAAATGTCCACGCAGCCGCGTTCAAGTCAACAGCTGAATGCGACCGTTGATAAAAGTAAATTACCGATCACGTGAATTTGAAAAAAATATATATTGTTAGGAAGCTAAACTCTTGTGTACCAACAATCACCTGTTCAATGGAATTAGACCAGATCATTGAGTTGGCGCTGTGTAGTAGTAGTAGTAGTAGTAGTAGTAGTAGTAGTAGTAGTAGTAGTAGTACTAGAACGCGTTCACTCAAGCAGAATGGAATAATAATACTTTTATTTGAAACGCTGGTCATTCGTGCGCATTTCTTCAGATGGTAATTATTAATGCGATCCAGAAAATATATTGAATGATCTTTGACGCTTTAAATGATTGCCACGCTATTAAATGGACCCTATTCCACTAATATAAACTATCTAGTGCACCTTTAAATTTACGGCACCCTCTGACTGGGGTGCAAAACACTGTATTTGGATGTAATTATTTTTTCTCATATTCATATCCTGAAAATTGGTCAAAGTATTTGGATAATACACATAATTACAGTATCGTGCGCAGCCCCGCATGGGGGAGGTAGAAAGGCAGCGACGGGCGCTCAGTCCCTTTAATCAAGACTAGCCTCGTCACTTGTCAAAAGTGACATGTTCTCATGTCACTTGTCAAAAGTGACATGCTAAACATGTCATTTGTCAAAAGTGACATGTTCAACATGTCATTTGTCAAAAGTGACATGTTCAACATGTCATTTGTCAAAAGTGACATGTTCTCATGTCATTTGTCAAAGTGACATGCTAAACATGTCATTTGTCAAAAGTGACATGTTCAACATGTCATTTGTCAA
Source organism: Gammarus roeselii (assembly GCA_016164225.1). Classification (NCBI taxonomy): domain Eukaryota; kingdom Metazoa; phylum Arthropoda; class Malacostraca; order Amphipoda; family Gammaridae; genus Gammarus; species Gammarus roeselii. The sequence continues at coordinate 2,878 of SDVV010011716.1, read as the reverse complement.
AAGTGACATGTTCAACATGTCAAAAGTCAATGTCTTTTTACCACATCTTAGACACGGAAACTAATGACCTATCTTTGACTACTGCATGGCTTTAATATAATCGATCTAATATGATATCTATAGTGTATTTTATCCAGTAGCGGATACTTTAAAATGTAATTAGAGCAGCATCGGATCCCGAGAAGATTGAATTCATTAGGAAAGATCAGAGATGGCGTGAATTGCTGTTTCTTGATGAATCATTTCTTGATGCGTTGGTGCCAGGCGCACGAGACTTCTCGCCTTGCATCACATTTGTTTCAAATGCGTTGTATTGGGTGATAGAAGTGTTAGATCTATAGGTAGAAGATTTTGATAACAAGTGTGTGTGCAGATACTCTGGATTATAAACTGATGCTGACGCAGTTATATCTGAAGAACGAGGATCGTGCTGAAGAAAAATCTGGGATAAAGTAGATGTATGCAACATCGTGATACGATGTCATGCTGAAGAAAATCCTGGGATAAAGTAGATTTATGCAACATAGGGTTACGTTGTCATGCTGAAGAAAGTCCTGGGATAAAGTAGATGTATGCAACATAGGGATACGCTAAGTATATGAAAACGCTTGGACGAACGGTTTCCGAGATAACATCTCTTGTAGTGGATGGTTTGTGACGTCATGAACTGTTTAACTTCTTCAGAACTTGTTCAGAAGAGGGTACTCGACATCAATTAATTGACGCCTTGGCAGTCAGCAATACCTTTTATGATTTCATTTGAGAGTGGTTAAGCGATGTGGTATATTTAAATTGCCGTCAAGTATGATTTTTTGGTTAGTTTTATACTAAAATTAATAATTTGAATATCATCCCAAGGTAGGTGTATTGAGCTACCTACTGCATTGTAGGGTAGTACTGTAATGCCTGACGATGGTCGATAGACCTAGAGGGAGACTAATGATGACCACACTAGTCTCGTATTGAGGCTTCTTTGAAGCCATGAAAGACTAATGATTACCACACTAGTCTCGCATTGAGGCTTCATTGAAGCCATGAAAGACCAATGATTACCACACTAGTCTAGTATTGAAGCTTCATTGAAGCCATGAAAGACTAATGATTACCACACTAGTCTCGTATTGAGGCTTCATTGAAGCCATGAACGACTAATGATTACTACACTAGTCTCGTCATGAAAGACTAATGATTACCACACTAGTCTCGCATTGAGGCTTCATTGAAGTCATGAAAGACTAATGATTACTACACTAGTCTCGCATTGAGGCTTCATTGAAGTCATGAAAGACTAATGATTACTACACTAGTCTCGTATTGAGGCTTATTTGAGGTCATGAATGTGGGTAATTTTAAAGGAATTTTGGATTTCGACTGATATGAGAAAATCGCCCAATAATGTAAGGTTGGGCGATTTTTATTGATAGGGGTAACAATTAACACCCTTCCTGCACAGCAGTTAGGGACTAGAACCCGTCATTTGTATAGCAGGCATACAGCTGTTTCATCCAGTCTTGCGAGGTGACTTTTGCCAATAGTTAAACACTCGACTGCTTAACCGAGATTTGCAGTTCTACCAGGAGAAATTCCAAACATTTTTTTATATTAAAACAATTGATCAAGGCTCAAATAAATGTAATAATTTTGGTACGAGAGAATCTCTAAACTGCAATTATATTTTGTTATTTCCTGCAGATCTTTGTGATCTGCGCGTTCGCGTGCACATGTGACTTCCGGGGTGACGTGGTGCTCACAGCAAAGTGCAATACGACGGTCGTACCAGAGGTGACAGGAAGCACTTATTTCACCTACCCACCAACAACTACGGCCACTCCTTCTAATTCAACAGCTTATGTTCTGAAAGGAAATGAAACTGTTTTGTCTACGTCGGGAACCCCAATGCTGGAGGGAGATCCCTCGACATCGTCATCGGGGCCGAGTCGCTCTGCCTCTGCGGAGGAAGAGTTTGCTTCAATTGATGGCGTTCTCGAGACAACACCGGATGCAACAGGTAGTTCGCATGCGGATGCAACAGGTAGTTCGCATGCGGATGCAACAGGTAGTTCGCATGCGGATGACTGTTAAAAATAGATGTCTTACTGTGAAATAAAAGAAAATGGAATGCGTAGACGAGTGTTTGTTTCTGGTTTCTGTTCGAATGCGTTGTCTCGATAAGGACTGGAAAGATCGACTGACAATCTGGCACCCCAAGGGGAGGGAGATTGGTCCGTAACGAGCACGATAAGTGATTCGTTCGAGATGACGTCACTCACGTTGCACCAGCCTTAGTTTGGGCGGACATTGTGCCGTATACGTAATGCAGTACAAAATTACGTTGGATAGAACGTGCACCAGCTGTCAGTGAGGGATTAAAGAAATCGAATCCTTCAAAAAGATGGTGCATTTTGAACGGAACTTTATATGTTTGATATATGGAGCTATGCCTTTGCATATATGTGTTAACTTTATCCGTAATAAAGGATCTAATCATCATGTATGAAGAATACATATTTTTATATATATATGAAACTCTGGCACGTACGGTAAAAACTCGGAATTGGTATGAAGGTGAACAATCAATCTTCCTAATAATTCCCCTGAGTTCACTATGTTGCTGCCGGTCGCGCTTGTGTGTGGTTAATTACCTACAAAATTCATATATCCTGCTGAGGCCAGCCACGATGCGTTCCTTTTTTTGTTGTTTACGAATTTCACTGTTTTCAATGGTTGGGTCATATAAACCAGCGCCGATTTCTATCTAGTCGTTGTATGATGCTCTTTAGATCACTGTGCTTTTGCGGTGTGACGATGTATATAGGACACGACTCTACGAAACTGATGTATATTTATATATATGTAATATAGATGTATGTATATATAT
>SDVV010011715.1:0-15742 GCA_016164225.1 Gammarus roeselii | reverse complement strand
ATTCCTGTGCGGTGCAGCCACGTCATCACTTGCTCACGTTGCAGACGATGCTTGCCTTCAACAATTCATCAGTAAGCATTTTATGTCATACGAATGTGTAAAATCTCACTCCTCCATTCATTGCTTTCTGAAGTGATGCTGTGGTACTTCACACAATGGGTGGGTTTATATGTTTGCTTACCAGGATAGCAAAGTTTAACTGAATTAAAAAAAATATATAGTATTCTTTTTCTGAAATTCGTGTGTGCTTCTCACTGAACTTACTAGTTATTTTTAGTGTAATCTTTGTTTGACTTTTTTTTTTTACATTCACGATGTAATTTTGCTAAGCCTCCGTCAATAATGAAATCAATGATAGGAGATTTGGGTGTGCCTTTTCTTGTGTCTGTAAATTCCAACGGCGATTCACCGTCTAAAACTACCCACCAAATCCTTACAAACGAGATTTTGGCCGTGCCGCAGGGCGCTGAGAGTTACCGACTCGACGTGAGTAGCTATTATAGGCGCGAAACGGCCTACTGAAGGAATTAGATAGGAATAAATAGAGTTACTTTTCAGCCTAGGGAGTTTTTCAGTTTGCCGGAGTCAGACAGGCGGCTAACGGGTGACTCATTCTGATGGATGGACGAAACGCTTTCGGATTATTCATAAGGTATGTTAATAGGTTATATATATATTATTGGGCTTTTATATGTTAATAGGTTATATAAATAGAACGTTTACGCACTACCTTTGGTGTCGCATTTCAATGCTGGGCAAACTGCGTTGCAATTTCGTTACACATCTTGTTGCATATGTGCAATTTCAGTGTGAATTTAGAATTTCTTTCGTGGTTTGAAGGTTTAAATCTTGATCATTTTAATTTTTATTGTATTTTAATAAGTATTGTATTTATGTATATGTTTTTTCTTCTTTAGATGGTTCTATTGGGGTACGCTTGGTCACTAACTGTTGCTCGTCATACATATTTATATGATTTCTGGTGGGTGCGGTAGAGGAACTGCCCAGGCAGAAAGTGGGATGCGCTCCTGGAAAATAAGGTGAGTTTGCTCATGCCTGTTCTTTGTCTTATAAATTTGTTTCCGTGGCACGTTTGCTACGTTATGAGTGAATAGTTCGTTGTATATTTTATGTCTGGATTATATTTCTATATATTTTTCTGTGCATATATGTTTGTATTATTATCTAGTTGTGGTATATTTGACTCACTCGGAGGTTGTTTGATGGAGTTTTTTTAGCGGTGGGATGCTTAATACTAGCCTGATATTGATCATAGGCTATGTTTTGTGTGTTCCATCTATTTATTTTATGTGTATCTAATATCTATAGGAATAGTAGGGATCATTAGTTAGGTAGTTTGCGGGTTAATGTATATATTTTGACTTGATGCAACATCTGCACAGAGAATCTATCTACCCCATATTGCATTATCCAGGTTTTTATTCAGATATATCGGTGTTCTATTGACGCGGTATTCCAATAGCGAGAATACCTGAACGAAATGGATTTACTGTAAGTATTTGAATCGTGTTATGTATACATAGTAATGATCGGTTGATTTAGGTTGAATTTGTATTGTTTACGGAATTTTGAATAGCTATCTCATACAGTTATAGAAATGTAGGATATTTTAGGTTGGCAACTTCTACATTATTTCAGGCTTAATTGGTAGGTTATTGCAACATTTTGGTATTTTTTATGTATTTATAACAATCTGTTACGATTTAGCCGTGGTTGCTTTAGTTAAAGAGATGTTAATTTAACCCTGTTTTGGACTGAGTTGAGGCTAATTTTATCAGATTTGGGATGTACTATACCGTATTTACGTAGAAGTATTCCACGTCATTTACTATAGGTTCCAGTTATGTCGCTCGTACGTCTTGGTATCTTATACACATTAGTTATTGTTTGGTTACATGCTAGTTCTTTCTCGTTCATCACGTTTTTTATTGTATGTTTTGGGTATGCTAGAGAATTAATCTTCTTGCTTTGTTATGACTCGAGCGTTTCTGTATATTTTCGTTTAGTTTTGTACGATCTCTGTACAGTTCCCATCTTCAATGCAATCTGTTAGTTATTTATACAATATCGGAATATTAGGATATATTACGTGTGTATCTACAATGTAGAACATTTTTTCAGGTCTAATTAGTTACAAGTTGTATATGTTTAGTGTTTTATATATATTTTTTGTATCCTGGCACAATGTTTGACGTGGATATCTATGTATAGAACAGTCGATTTGTTACAAACTTGGTCTTGCTGTTAGGGTATTGTATGTTTATTGTAGGACTATTCTTCAATATATAGGAGGAGTTAGAGAGCCTCTTGGACAAAAATCTCGTTCTGTTTATGCCTATTTGTGAAAATAGACCGATTTACTTTGATTGATACCCAATGAAGAACAATTTTAGTGTCGGTTACAGCAGAGTAGATAAATATGTAGTTATTTTCTTATTGTTTTATGTTTTTTCCAAGATTATCATAGGAATGGATGTTGAAGAGGTGTAAGTCCGTACAGCATCTTAATGGAATTTTCATCATTGATCCCTAGCAAATGTGTAGTTTAACGTTCAGAAGACGATTTACTGGATGGTGGGTCATGGTGTAGAGGTGGTTTACACTCTTTGGTGGTCATTTGGACTTCTTCCAAGTTCAACGTGATTTTGAAAGTTTTTGTGGACGCCGGTTTTAAGTTCCATGGATTTGTTAGAGAGGTTATCCGACAAGCTGCTATTCGTTGTAGTGATTTACTTAAGTCATCAGTGAACAGAAGCCCAGCTTTTCATGGCCACACACTCTCTGAGACTCATGTCAGCCTCATTCTTGACCACTGTACCTGTGTATAGATTCTTGGCTATATCCAGCATGTAACTTTGCTCGATTTTGTTCAGAGACGATGGGTTAAACAGTTTTGTATTGTTTGTGACTGGATGTTTCCTTTGAAATTTTTTGTTTATCAGTGGTAGATTACTGAGAAGTGACCTAGTAATGCATTGTAGAGTTCATTGTTATGACACAGTGGGTTTGGATTTGTACCACTAGAGGCATAGCATCAGTTAGGTCTAGGAATTTTGTTATAGATTTGAACAGGTATCTTAGTAAAAATAACATTATTCGCATGAACTCAGTGTTTAATGTCAGATATGTTAGTATATGGTTTTTCATGAACCAGACCACCTTGGCAGTTAAAGTGTAGATCGGTAGTGTTCATCGACATCGTGTATTGATTGACCATACATCTTTCCATAATTGAGTAAGATTTATCATCTGGGAGTGGTAGGATACACCGTATATAATAGTTAATCAGTGGCGGTTAGGGTAGAGTAGAGAATCTTATTTAGCTAATTTATAGTTGTTGGTGCATATTTCGATTGGTTATCATAGGAATATATCTGTATTTAATATAAATTCGCTTACTTTCATGGAATGTTGGGTATAAAATGCGCTTAATTGGATGTAATGATCCAAAATATTTATATGTTTTACCTCTCGACACTGGATTTGGGTCCAGTTCATTGTCATTTTGGAGATCTAATCTATCGGTTTTGTATAGAGTGACAATGTTAAAATTCTTCAATAATCTAATGTTCATCTCAATTAAGTTATTCGCTTGCACGTCTTTACTAGATGCTTATTCCCGCACGTCCTACGTTTAAAAATGCTTGTGATCCGCTTGCAGTTTATAAACTTAGAAGGTATTGATAAATTCAGGCTTTGTTATGAGATTGCGTTCTAATTCAGAATATATGACTTATTCGAGCATTCACCAGATCCACTGTATCATTTTTCACTAAAGGTTTGTGATGACGGCAGTAAACCTAACCCATCCTAACCTAATATTACCGAGGATTGTATATATTTTACCCGTTTTCAGACGTATGTTAGGTATTTTTTCATTGATTTAAGCTTTATTCATATCAAATCTATCCCCTTGTCTCTGTAGTTTTACCAATCTTTAACAGATTGTATGCCTACATAAATATATATTTGTTCACTTTGCTTGTTACATTTCCAGTAATTTCGTTCAATTTCAAGTAATGTTAGGTGGCCGCTCGTTAGTAGACTGTAGAGTTCAAAACGTTTATGTAAGCTTTACCACATAGGTCAGTGATTGTTGTGGATGTTAAAGCAATAGCAAGTTTTATGTATGTTTTTTTACGGTTAGAATAAGATTTTTTTTGTAGTGTTGGATGTGTTGCTCCTACCATTTTCGTCTATTATAACGAATATTGAATAAATCCACTCTAATATATTTACTACAGATCTGTAATGTAAGGTCCGCAGTCAACACGATCTAAGATATATTCCATGTCTAAGGTACATAATTAGCAAAATATATATCAATGTACGACAACATAGATCAAATATCAATGAATGCAAAAAGAGTTACCATACACTGCCAAATACATTAATGATTAGGCAACCTAACCTAACAGTTATCCTATACAATAGTTATGTATTTTTATTCAAGTTTGATGCTCATGTATCATATTGATATGTATAAAACTCTTCATTTGGGCTGTATATTTATCATATCAAAGTCAGTTTGAACACATTTCTTCAATTTAATCCAGCAAATATACATGAGGTAAAAAATGTATAACACAAATTTAGAATTAAAAATTTAAATAAAATTTCAAATTTTCGAGGGATAACACCTTACTTAAATAGCAAAGTTATCACTTCAATAGACCGACTCGACTCTGTCATCCCTCGAAAATGTAAAATTTTATTGAAATTTGAATTTTAAATTTGTCTTATCCATTTTTTACCTCATGTAACTCGTACATACGCTTGAACACACACATTCACATACGTACACAGCCCTATACACATACAGTTAATGATTTAGGCGAGTAATGTTAGGTCATATGTTTTGTGAAAACCCGCATGTTATCAACTTATAATAGCTAGCTGGATACCGAGAATGGAGTCAGTGATACGTTGAGATCAAGCGGAGACCCACGTTTCGTCATAGAATAAACAAAAATGAACATGCATATTTCAAAATTTTGTTTACAAGTGCTGGAAGAAGAAATCTCCGAAGATGATATGAGTCGGATCGAATAAATATTGAGTAGTGTTGTAAATAACAGTTATCTCGGAATGGACAAACAAGAATCAAAATTGTGGGAGATATCATCTATATATGGATGCAGGAAAAAGGAAATCTGCTTTGGGTAACTAATGTGGACGCGTTACATTCGTATGTAAGTAAGTTTAGGGGGAGTGAGAAAAGCAAATCTCGAAGTTTATATGATCCAAATGGAAAATCTTCATCACGATTGTAAAAAGGCTGAGGTAGTAGACAACAAATTATGCCTAAAAACAAGAGAGAAACTGGATCGTATGCAAAATTTCTCAATGATCATGCTCAGAATGATTTTGAATTGGAGAAGATTCAAATAAGTAAAGTTCAAGAAGAAGAAGTAATACATTTGTGGACACACGGGAACGGAGCAGCCTTCGGTATTCGCATCATAGATATGATGGAGTATATGAAGGATTTTGAGAGTATACTGTAATATAGTGAAGATAAGTACGGTTGAATGACGAACAATGCTGTTTAACAATGAAAAAAACAGGTAGATGTTATTGATGATGCCAGCAAGGTCTGTAAATAATGCCAATAAATACTAGTTAAACTTTGTATGTCCTCAATGAAATGTTTATATTATCTCAAACTCGAAGGTTGAGTAATGAATTGCGAACATCGTGTCTGTCGGAGGTAACATCGAATTGTCGAAATCAATAGAAAAAATATGTTTCAAGGCTTGAAATGATGCCAGGAACCTTTCTCGAGGTAAATGATCTAGATGTGTTACAGATTGGTATGATATAAATCAGAGTCCGATCGGATCTTGAAACAAAGTCATCGTCAAGAATATGAAAATTATAGGAAAGAAAAATGAAAATCAGAGATGCAAGTTGTCAAAGGTTGTAGAGTCAAGTGGAGTTATTGCAGTAAATTAAGAAAAACATGGTGTGAGACTATGTGTCCGTTTGTATGAAACTGGATACAAATTTGAAACAGTTGTAGCATTCAATTTATCCAAGTTTGAAAATATGGCCTTTCTGGTAACTAATACGGGTCGAGAGTGACAACGAAACAAATAACATGTACGTAAAGCGATATTTAGAGTCGTCTGGAGGGGTTCATATGTATATATCAATGACGTAATACCGTACGTAAGCTTAGGTTAGGTTATGATGGGTGTGAATAACATGTGTAAGTGATGTAGAATTGTCAAAATTTAAAATAATATAAATTACCCGTAATATTCAAACCATCTAAGTTTAAAAATGGGTTTTCTCTGCTAACTAATATGGGATGAGAGTGACAACGAAATAAATAGCATATATGTTGAAGTGATATTTAGAGTAGTTTGGAGAGCTTCATATGTATATAGCTATGACTGAATACCATACATAAAATTAGGTTAGGTTAGGTTTTGATGAGTGTGAATAACATGTATAATCAAGAATCATATGAAAAATTTATAACAATCAAAACAAACGATGTAATTTGCCTATGAAAATGGATGAAACTTGCTGAATCAAAATTGTAAGTGTGAATCAAATTTGCATAGGATAGATCAAAATGTAGAGCGGAGTTGAGAGGATGGGTATGAATATATCATAAATCGATGAAAAAGTAACATATGTATGAATGAAAAAATGATCGATAATATATCATTCTTGGTTAGAAAAGGCTAGGTTGAGATGATTAGTTCTTTTCACATAACATAACGTGAAGCTGGTCCACATTAAATATCTTGTAACAAAATCGAGGGAGTTTGTTCTAATGGAAAAAATCATAGATCAGAGTTAAAATGCTACAAATGTTAAGCGACGCTGTATATGCATACAAATGTGTGTATGTGCCTACACAGTGAGGCTAACAACCATGTGAATGCGTACAGAAGTGTTCATGTGTGTACATGGTGTGTGATATTAAAAAAAAACCTAAAAAATATAATTATGTGGAGTGATTTGATATGTACATCGCACAAAATAATGACCAAATGACCAAATATCGTACATAACCATCAAACTTGAATGAAAATAAATCATTATTGGTTAAGATGGTTAGGATGATTAGATATTTGAACCTAACATCGCATGGAACTGATCCACATTAAAAGAAGTGTAACAAATTGAAGTGAATTGGTTCTTTTGGATTCTACCTGTTGAGTCTCATCCAAACATATAACAGAGATATCGATAAAATTCTGAACTCTAAACATCTGCAAAAATACATAACTATTTGTTAGGATGACTGTTAGGTTAGGTTGCCTAAGTATTAATGTATTTGGCAGTGCTTGGTAACTCTTTTTGCATTCATTGATATTGATCTTAGTTGTCGTACATTGATATATATTTTGCTAATTATGTACCTTAGACATGAAATATATCCTAGATCTTGTTGACTGTGGACCTTACATTACCGATCTGTAGTAAATATGTTAGAGTGGATTTATTCAATATTCGTTATAATAGACGAAAATGGTAGGAGCAACACATCCTACACTACAAAAAAATCTTATTCTAACAGTAAAAACACATACATAAAATTTGCTAACGCTTTAACATCCACAACAATCACTGACCTATGCGGTAAAGCTTACATAAACGTTTTGAACTCTACACTTTTCTAACGAGCGATCACCTAAAATTACTTGAAATTGAACGAAATTACTGGACATGTAACAAGCGAAGTGAAAAAAATTAAAATTATGTAGGCTAAAGATTGGTAAAACTACAGAGACAAGTGGATAGATTTGATAAGAATAAAGCTTAAATCAATGAAAAAATACCTAACATAAGTATGAAAACGGATAAAAATATATTCAATCCTGGTATTATTAGGTTAGGATGGGTTAGGTTTACTGCCGTCATCACAACCTTTAGTGAAAAATGCTACAGTGGATCTGGTGAATGCTCGAATAAGGCATAAATTCTGAATTAGAACGCAATCTCATAACAAAGCCTGAATTAATCAATAACTTCTAAGTGTATAAGCTGCAAACGGATCACAAACATTTATAAAAGTAAGACGTGCGGGAATAAGCATCTAGTAAAGACGTGCAAGCGGATAACACAACACCAATAGATTAGATCTCCAAGATGACAATGAAACGGACCCAAATCCAGTGACGAGAGGTAAAACATATCAACATTTTGGATCATTCCATCAAATTAAGCGTATTTTATACCCATCATTCCATGAAATTAAGCGAATTTATATTAAATACCGGTATATGCCTATGATAACCAATCGAAATATACACCAACAACTATAAAATAGCTAAATAAGATTCTATTATATACGGTGTATCCTACCACTCCCAGATGATAAATCCTACTCAATTATTTAAAGGTGTACGGTCAATCAATACACGATGTCGATGAACACTACCGATCTTATAAAAATAGAAATAATCCTGCACTTTAACTGCCAAGGTGGTCTGGTTCATGAAAAAAATATATACTAACATAACAGCCATACCGAAAATATCTGACATTTAACACCGAGGTCATGAGAATAATGTTATTTCTTTTACGATACCTGCTCAAATCTATAACAAAATTCCTAGACCTAACTGATGCTATGCCACTAGAAGTACAAATCCAAACCCACTGTGTCATAACAATGAACTCTACAAGGCTTTACTATGTTTTTTCTCAGTAATCTACCACTGATATATAACAAATTTCAAAGGAGACATCCAGTCACAAACAATACTTCAGACATACCTTTCATCTGTTTAACCCATCGTCTCTGAACAAAATCGAGCAAAGTCACATTTTGGATACAACTAAGAATCTATACACAGGTACAGTGGTCAAGAATGAGGCTGACATGAGTTTCAGAGAGTGTGTGGTCATAAAAAGCTAGGCTTCTGTTTATTGATGACTTAAGTAAATAACTATAACGAATAATAGCTTGTCGGATAACCTCTCTAACAAATCCATGGAACTTGAACTTGGACGAAGTCCACATGACCACCAAAGAGTGTAAACCACCTCTACACCATGACCCACCATCCAGTAAATCGTCTTCTTCACGTTAAACTACACATTTGCTAGGGATCAATGACGAAAATTCCATAAAGATGCAGTACGGACTTACACCTCTTAAACATTCATTCCTATGATTATCTTGGAAAAAACATACAACAATAAGAAAATAACTACATATTTCTCTACTCCGCTGTAACCGACAATAAAATTGTACTACTTTGGATATCGATCATAGTAAATCGGTCTATTTACACAAATAGGCATAATCAGAACGAGGTTTTTGCCCAGGGGACTCTCTAACTCCTCCTAAATATTGAAGAATAGTTCTACGATAAGCATACAATACCCTAACAGCAAGACCAAGTTTGTAACAAATCGACTGTTCTATATATAAATATCCACGTCAAACATTGGGCCAGGATGTAAAAAATATATATATATAAAACACTGAAAATATAAAACTTGTAACTAATTAGACCTGAAAAAATGTTCTACATTATAGATACACACGTAATATATCCTAATACTCCGATATTGTATAAATAACCAGCAGATTCCATTGAAGATGGGAACTGGGATTGCATTGAGAACGTACAAAACTAAACGAAAATATACTAAAACGCTCGAGTCATAACAGAGCAAGAAGATTAATTCTGTAGCATACCCAAAACATACATTAAAAAACGTGATGAACGAGAAAGAACTAGCATGTAACCAAACAATAACTAATGTGTTTAAGATACCAAGACATACGAGCGATATAACTGAAACCTATTGTAATTGATGTGGAATACTTCTACGTAAACACGGTACAGTACATACAAAATCTGTTGAAATTAGCCTCAACTCAGTTCAAAACAGGGTTAAATTAACATCTCTTCAACTAAAGTACCCACGACTAAATCGAAACAGAATGTTATATATACATATAAAATACGAAAATGTTGCAATAACCTTCCAATTTTTCTTGAAATAATGTAGAAGATGCCAACATGAAATATCCTAAATTTCTATAACTGTATGAGATAACTATTCAAATTCCGAAAACAATAGAAATTCAACATGAATCAATCGATCATTACTAAGTATACATAACACAATTTAATAACTTACAGTTAACCCATATCGTTCAGGTATTCTTGATGTTGGAATACCGCGCCAATGGAACACCGATATATCTGGTTAAAAACCTGGATAATGCAATATGGGGTGGATAGATTCTCTGTGCTGATGTTGCATCAAGCCAAAATATATACATTAACCCGCAAACTACCTGACTGATAATCCATACTATTCCTATAGATATTAGATACATATGAAATAAATAGATGGAAAACACAAATCATAGCCTATAATCAATATCAGGATGGTATCAAGCATCCCGCCGCTAAAAAAAATCCACCGCACAACCTCCGAGTGAGTCAAATATACCACAACTAGATAGGAATACAAACATATATGTACAAAAAAATATATATAAATATAATCCAAGCATAAAATATATAACGAACTATTCACTCATAACGTAGCAAACGTGCCACGGAAACAAATTTATAAGACAAAGAACCGGCAAGAATAAACTCACCTAATTTTTCAGGAGCGCATCCAACTTTCTGCCTAGGGGGTTCCTCTACCGCACTCACCAGAAATCGTGTAAATATATATAACGAGCAACAGTTAGTGACCAAGCGTTCTCCAATAGAACCATCTAAAGAAGAAAAAACATATGTATAAATACAATACATATTAAAATACAATAAAAATTAAAATGTTAAAAATATAAACCTTCAAACCACGAAATAAATCCTAAATTCACACTGAAATTGCACATATGCAACAAGATATGTAACGAAATTGCAACGCAGTATGCCCAGCATTAAAATGCGAACACCGAAGGTAGTGCGTAAACGTTCTATTTATATAACCTATTAACATATGAAAGCTTAATAATATATATAACCTATTAACATACTTTATGAATAATCCGAAAGCTGTCCGTCCATCCATCAGAATGAGTCATCCGTTAGCCGCCTGTGGGGTGCAAACTCTCTAGACTGACAAGTAACTCTATTTATTCCTATCTAATTCCTTCAGCAGGCTGTTTCGCGCCTATAATAGCTACTGACGTGTGAGTGGTTTTGGTTTCTTCTGCGTCAACTGCTCGTAAAGAAAATGCGAGTGCGATTAGTGGTCTTCGGGCAGCCGCTTGTGGGCATTCAGTATATTTTGGAGCACTAGTGGAAGAAACTATATTTTATTAGATCATTTTAGTTCATTGCTTTTAGTTACTTGGTTAGTATACTTTTCGTTAAAAGTGACCGTATATAGAGACTATGTTAATGCGCTAAGCATGTAAATAAAAATGTTGTAAAGTTTAACAACCTGCTAGATAATCAAATATTTCGAGTGCATCTATCTCCTAACAAGGTCATTGTAGCTAGGATATCTACTCTTCGAGGAGAATACTAATATCCATATTGAGAAAACGGACAATCTCATATTCATCCTGATAACTCCTAGTTCGACTCTATATTTGCCCATTTCACAGTGTGCCAATTCACAGATATTTTGAAAGTCCTTAACTAACCCTTTCTATTTTCCAGGCGTGTCTCTGCCTTGCTACCTATTGTTTTTGATCCCACCTTAGTTGGTTATACATGTACGGTACTTTGACTAGCCTTTCTTGGAGTAGTTAACGAACATTCAGTGTATTTCCCATCGTACGACATAAGCATATGAATATAAAATCCAAGTGTGACAACGATTTTCTCTGCGGAAATCTTTTTCTCGTGAAACGTCTTTTTCGCTAGGGATTTTGCTCGCAAGAACAGGTACTCCAAATGGCGTCAAAAGTGTCTGCGGCCATGTTGCTGCTGAGCCTCATATCCGTTATGGCGTCGGTCTCCGAAGCTCGCCTCATTTCAAACACCAAGAACCAACAGCAGATCGGCTCTGGCGAGACACAATTTATAGAAAACAAATTTCCGAGTGAATTCGATGACGATTCTCTAAATTCAGGAGGAGGTCTTATCCTAGACGAAAACGACAATCGGTCGACACCTTTCGGTAAAGGATTCGTGCTTCCCACCGAAGAAATCTACGAAGCGCCTAACGAAGGAGGGCTGCAGGAGGTCAACTTCTCCCAGTGCCCTAGAGGTGAGCAAAGGAGTATCTAAGTAAAATAAGGAGGCTCCTCATCTTCTTGTATGGTCTACTTTTTGGGCCCGGGGCGCAGCGACGGCGGGCGGGCGGGGACAGCCGCCCTTCCATTGAAGTCCAAAAACATGATGATAGGAATATAGAAGGTTTCTGTAGCCCGGTGTTAGACGAGTTTATTAAATAAATAATTGATAAATCCGCCCCTTAATGAGAAATGTTGACAACGCGCATTCCATGCATCGCATAACTAAACTTGGCTCACGTCCATCGTATGCACTATAGTTCGGATAAAGAAGAATATGACGTCAATTCTCACCACCAACATGTAACATGTGAGTAGTCAGCTCATCCGTGGGTCCTCTTCCACCTTGTGATGACGTTTTTAAGTGGATGAACCAACTGAAGGGGCTTGTTTGCAAGTGCGGATTTATTTCAATAGAAGCGATATGATATCAATTAATTATCACCGTGCTGAGACTCGTGCATCAAGAGTGTATCCTCATCCTTGATACAGCTGTTTCCAGTGACTTGATACCTAGCCTCATAGATACCCAATACCGTATCCAACTGCGGCATCTCCAGTGTTATACTCCACTGGTGAATAATCATTCAATATATTTACTGATTTATCCAAGTATTTCTTGCCCAGTCTCATACCCAATATCGAAACCACCGACACCATACCCAGCCTCTTTCCCCAGTATCATAACAAGCGACGCCATGATCGGCCTCTTTCCCCAATATCGTACCCAACGACGCCATGCTTAGCCTCTTTCTCCAATATCATAACCAACGACGCCAAGCCCAGCCTCTTTTTCCAATATTATAACCAACGACGCCAAGCCCAGCCTCTTTTTCCAATATTATAACCAGCGACGCTATGCCTAGCCTCTTTCCCAAATAGCATAACCAACGACGCCATGCCCAGTTTCATGCCCTAATAGTGTAGCCACCGACGCGATGATCCACTTCATGCCCTAATATTGTATACAACGAAGTTATACTCAGCCTCATGCCTCAATAATGAATCCAACAACACAATACCTCAATTGCTTTTCCAACGGCTCCATGGCCAGCCTCACGCCCCAATAGTGTATCCAGAGGTCCTATGCTCAGCATAATGCGTCAATAGCCTATCAACCGACGCCATGCCCAGCCTCATGGCCCTAGTTGTGAAGCTACCACCAGCGCTGCGCCCTGCCTCATGCCTCAATAGCGCATAAACTGAAGCAATCCCTTTCATCATGCCATAACTGTGAATCCAACGATAACATGCCCAACCTCATGTCCCAAGAGTCTATACAACGACACCATGCCCAGCCTCATGTCTCAATAGTGTATCCAACGATACTTTACCCAGCCTCATGACCCCATAGTGAATACAACGACACCACGCCCAGCCTCATGACTCAGTAGTGTATCCAACGACACCATGCCTACCTAGCCTTATGTCCCAATAGTGTTTCCAACGACACCATGCCCAGCCTCATGTCTCAATAGTGTATCCAACGATTCTTTACCCAGCCTCATGTCCCAATAGTGTATCCAACGACATCACGCCCAACCTCATGACTCAGTAGTGTATCCAATGACACCATGCATAGCCATATGTCCCAATAGTGTATCCAACGACACCATGCCCAGCCTCTTGTCTCAATAGTGTATCCAACAATACTTTACCCAGCCTCATGACCCCATAGTGTATACAACGATACCACGCCCAGCCTCATCACTCAGTTGTGTATCCAACGACACCATCTAGCCTCATGCCCCAATAGTGTATCCAACGTCAGCAAGCCCAGCCTTATTCCCCAACAGTGTATCCAACAACACCATCCCCAGCCTCATACCCCAATAGCGTATCCACCGACGCTATACCCAACGTCATACTCTAATAACGTATCCAACGACACCATGCCCAGCCTCATACAACAAAATCTAGACGTCCTTGGGCACAGTAGTTACTAAAATTCCCTGCCAAGCGGCAATGGAGGGCAGAGGGACGGGGGGGGGGGGGATTTCTTGCTTTTGTAGACCCGGCCGACTCATCTCAGTGACCTCTCATGCGTCGTATCGTCGCTGCTGCGATGCAGTCCAATACGGCAGCTAGAGCTGTTGCTAGCTACTAAGCAGCTGGCCGTCATAACCTACTAATGAGCATGCACTCGTAAACTGCAAGCCTGCTACTTAGCAGCCGTCATAAACTGTTCCTAAGTGAGCCGCCCGAGAGTCGTCATTTAATATAATACCAGCGAAGCAATGAAACGACAGATCTTTGTAAGGTGAACGCCACGAGAGAACCGTGCTGAGGAGACAGGTCTTTGTAAGATGAACGCCACGAGAGAACCGTGCTGAGGAGACAGGTCTTTGTAAGGTGAACACCACGAGAAATAACCGTGCTGAGGGGACAGGTCTTTGTAAGGTGAACGCCACGAGAGATAACTGTGCTGAGAAGACAGGTCTTTGTAAGGTGAACGCCACGAGAAATAACCGTGCTGAGAAATCAGGTTTTTGTAAGGTGAACGCCACGAAAGATAACCGTGCTGAGGTGACAGGTCTTTGTAAAGTGAACGCCACGAGAGATAACTGTGCTGAGGAGACAGGATTTTGTAAGGTAAACGCTACGAGAGATAACCGTACTGAGGAGACAGGTCTTTGTAAGGTGAACGCCACGAGAGATGACCGTGCTGAGGAGGCAGGTCTTTGTAAGGTGAACGCCACGAGAGATGACCGTGCTGAGGAGACAGGTCTTTGTAAGGTGAACGCCACGAGAGATGACCGTGCTGAGGTTGTGTTCATATACTCGTGCAACGTTTATTGTCGCTATTGATGTTTGAAGAGAAGTGTTCTTCTACTTCATACTCTAAAGATGCGTTCCTGTTAAATCTTAATAGAAACTGAATCCAAATCATGTAACCCGAACGATGTTAAGTTGTTTAGCCACAATAACACTTGATGCAGGATCTATCTTTGGCTCGGACAGGAATAGGAACAGAACGCTTCTATCGATAACACACGTAGTGAAGAATGTTGTTTAGGAGCGCGGGGAAAGCCAAGGAAATTATCTGCATCCAGAACAGCACTGGGACACAGAGCAGGCCTGCAGACCAGAAGACCTTGCCCCCTCCTCTGCTCCCTCTCCAGCTGACCTGGACACTACACGACCTTAACAAGAATGCGCCTGTGTTCCGTCTTACAAAAAAAGCAAGGAAGCATGCCTCACAGAAAAGGGACGTTGTGCAATCCTGCGGGACGCTTGGGAGCAGCTCAGGGGTGATAACTTAAAGAGGGAAGCGGGAAGCTGTGCGATCTGGCGGGACACTTGGGAGCAGCTCAGGGGTGATAACTTAAAGAGGGAAGCGGGAAGCTGTGCAATCTTGCGGGACACTTGAGAGCAGCTCAGGGGTGGTAACTTTAAGAGGGAAGCGGGAAGCTGTGCGATCTGGCGGGACACTTGAGAGCAGCTCAGGGGTGATAACTCAAATAGGGAAGCGGGAAGCTGTGCGATCTGGCGGGACACTTGGGAACAGCTCAGGGGTGATAACTTAAATAGGGA